>CAUZXS010004679.1:115000-130000 GCA_963585895.1 Sepioteuthis lessoniana
ATATAGCCAACGGAGATTGGTTACAGTCAGTTTCTTGCCTACGTGATCGTAGAGCCAATTGGCGCATTTGGTTACCATATTTACCAACTCCTCCGCTCGGGCAGGATATGACACAAGGTCAATTTTTAAGCGGAGTTTAATAGGTTTGAATTCAGAGTATTCCTTCTCCTAGACTAGTTGCCTCACCAAGGCTGAAGAACCTAGTCTGTCCTACTATTTACCCATAGCTGGCGGGAGAATAATTGGATTCATACCTTTCCCAAGGGTATTAGTGCTATGTGAAATGCAATCAGTGTCGTCCAGGATTTGAACTCGTGTCGCTGTGTCCATTTCCTACGACGTTAACCATTACACCACGGGTACCTCGCATATGGTTACCGTCCCTTTTATGTGGCGTATAGTGGGAAGAATGGTTAAGTTTGTGGCGTATGATGGGGAGGGTAGACTACTTTATGATGCACTCTAGGATGTGCGTTCTAGTTTTTACAGTGTGGCTATTGACGCAGGTTTATTGTATTCATTTTGTGATTTGATAATTTATTTTCTATGTTTAATTTATTGTTTTAAAGTTTGTTTCTTTTTGCATATTATTTTGCTCCTTGCCAGTTTTTCCCACCAGCGTTAGCTGATGGTCTTTCACTGGAGACTAAGTGACAGCAAGTCTCCTCAAGTCTCCAGGACTCTTCTCAGTTTTCTGGTCGATCTCAACAATTCTGTAGTTTGGATGATCTCGATTTGTTTTCCGAATAGAAATCTTCCAGTTCCCTTTCTAAGTCTTTTGGAACCGTTCCAAGTGAACCAATTACAACTGGTATCACCGTCACCCTCATATTCCCTAGTTTTTCTTAGTTCTCTGGAAAGGTTTACGTACATATTTCTCTTTTCGCTTTCTTTGATTTTCACTCTGTTGTCCACAGGAACAAGAATTCCATTTGACGGCAACTTCTCATAATATCTCTTTTTTCTTTTTTTTTTTTATCATCGCTAGTTCTGGTTTTCTGGTCGGAATTTGGTGATCTGCTCGTATCTCAAAAAACCCAGAGAATTTTATGCGTCTCATTCTCTAGGACAGATTCTGGTTTGTGTATATACTATTTGTTCGTTTGGTCAAATTTCATTTTCTTGCATAATTCCCAGTGGATTACCTATCCCACCCAATCGAGTCTAGTCTTATACTCTTTTTGCGTTAGTTTGTTACATTCCCTTAGCATTTGATTAATCGTTCATCTTTGTCACCACCTCCACTTTCTATTCCGTTGAGTATAAGTCCTTATGGTCTTGTTTTCTGCTGCTATCAAAAGAGATTCAGTTTCTCTCTTAAGTTTTCCCTTTCTTAGCAATGTCAAAATCTTCTCGTGTGAGATTTCGCTTATTTGTTGCTTGAAATATTCATACACTTATTTTTTCTTCCCATTTCTGTTTCCTAGTTATTGCTGTTTTGTTTGACTTTATGTTGTCAGTGCTCTTACAAACAGCTGTAATTAGTTTTTTTTATTTTTACTCTTTTTTGTGTTGTCTTCGAATCTTCGTATTATTGCATCAACGATATCTTGAATGCAACTGAGTACTCGTTTCCTTCTTTTCTTCTATATAGTCTGTCTATGACATCTCTTGGGTGTAAGGCCTTATACATCGTCCTTTGTTCTTCGTCTTCCGATTAAATTTCTCTTAGCTCCTCCCTTATTCATAGTAAGATTGATCCCGAATCTCTTGCAAGATGGTTGTCCAGCTATTTATCCTTTTGATGAGATTTCTGCAGCAGAAACTGGTTTCTAGTTTTTTCGTCCGTCTGTAGTATTCATTTTTTTTTCTTTTATCTCCGCTTGTTTGATTGTGTCCGCTTACAATATTCCCAACTACTTGTAGTTTTCCTTTTCGCCAACAATTCTGATTCTTTCTTGATTTAGCAGTTCTATTCCTTCTGCTATTTGTCTTTTTTCCATTTTTCATTATGAACATAGCGTCATTTTTCAAGACCAAATTGCATTTCGATATCCTGGCTGGATATTATTATCAGTCTCCAATTAAAAAAATTTTTTTTTGCAAAATGCTTAATGTCGTCCATGTATATTAAGTGATGAACCTTTTCTTTGAATTAGTAAGTGTGTATTTGAGTGGCTTCATTGCTATTACATATGATAATAGCGAAAGTGCATTTCCTTAGATAATGTCTCTCTTGATTTTTACCTCTGCAAAGATTTTTCTTCCAGCAATTAATTCTTCTTTCCAGTTTTCATGGCTTCCGTGATGAATCTTATGATTTTGATATCTTGTACATTTTAGACGGTCAAATATCTAGCTTTGCGGGACCATATCATAAGTCTTTGGTAATCGATCCGTGTTATGGCTATATTTTCCCGCTTCATTTTGCTCTTATTGAGGATGTGCTGATCAAGGTCACGTAAATCTTATTTTCCTCTTGTTCCCTTGTAGCATCCTTTTTATTCTGCTGGAAACCGTCCGTAGCATTCCAGAGAGATACAGATTTTCTACCCAATCAGTGTGTTTAGGATTTACCACAACAGAGGTACGAACATTAGCGGTTTATAGTTTTTTGGGGCTTCTTTCTGGTTTAGGGTTGTTTTCCCGTTAGTCATCCATTCGGGTATTCTTGCTTCTTCTATGCATATTTTCTATTATTTACTCCTTTAGAGTTTTTCACATCAGCGACATCTGATAGTTTTTCACTGGAGTTTGAGTGACAGCAAGTTTCCTCAAGTCTCCAGAACTCGTATCAGGATTCTGGCCGTTCTCAGCAATGCTGTCGTTTGGATAGCCTCTACCCGTTCGCTAACTTCCAAGTCCTCCAGGCCTTTTAATAACCCTTTAGTTATTGTGCCTAACAGACCAATCACAATTGGCACAATCGTTACTTTCATGTTCCACGGCTTTTTCAATTCTCTAGCAAGGTCGAGGTACTTATCCTTCTTTTCACTTTCCTTTAGATTTATTCTGTGGTCCGCCGAGACAGCAAAGTCTACAATTTTGCAAATTCTCTTTTTTTTCTCTATTATTATTATTATTATTATTATTATTATTATTATTCCTTTGAGGGTATTGCACACCAACGTTAGCTGATAGTTTTCCGTTGGAATTTGAGTGACAACAAGTTTCCTCAAGTCTCCTGGACTCTTCTCAGTATTCTCCCCGATTTTAAAAGTGCTGTAGTTTGGATGATATCTATCTCCCACTTCCTTTATCAATCCTTTGGGGATAGTTCCGAGTGTACCACTTACAGTTGGTATCACCGTCACCTTCGTGTTCCATAGTTTTTTTAAGTTCTCTAACAAGGTTTAGGTACTTATCTCTCTTTTCGCTTTCTTTTAATTTTACTCTGCTGTCTGTCGGGACGGCAGTGTCCTCGATTCGACAGGTCTTTTTTTTTTTTTTTTTTTTGTTCTTGGTTATCACTAGGTCTGGTAGTCTGGGCAAGATTAAGTGATCTGTCCTAGAGAATTTTGTGCGTCTTATTCTCCAGGACGGAGGCTGAATCATGCACAAACCACTTTGTTCTTACAGACAAATTTAAATTTCATGAACAATTCCCAGTAATCCCCTTCCCCACCCTGTCATGTCCAGTCTTATATTCTTTTGTGCTAATTTTCTGCATCCACTTATAATGTGATTAATCGTTTCGTATCTATCACAACATAACCAACATTTGCTCTTTGCTACGTCTTTTCTATTCTTACTTAAACATAGTCGGCATTGTTTCTCTCTTAAAGTTTCCCTTTCTTTGCCATGTCCAAAACTCCTCGCGTGAGATTTCGTTTGTCTGTTGCTTGAAATATCCACACTGTTGTTTTTCTTCCTTTTTTCGTTTTCTAGTTATAGTAGTTCCGTCGATACTTGTTTTGCTTGTATTGTTTCTGGTGGCAGGAATGTCTTTCTTTGCTCTTTTTTGTAAAGTCTTCGAGTCGTCGTTTAGATGCATCGACGTTATCTTCAATAATTCCCCTTCTTTTCTTGACATATAAAGTCTGTGTGTGTCATCTCTGGGATGCACAAGGCCGTGTGCATCGTCATTAGTTTTCTTGTTCTCTCGTCCATTTGTTGAAGTTCTTCCTTCGTCCATTTCAGGAATGGTCCCGAGTATCTTACAAGGGAGACTGTCCGGCTATTTATCTCTTTGATAAAATTTCTCTTGTTTTCCTGAGATACGCTTTTTTAGTTTTTTCTTTCTTCTCCGCTTGTTTGATAATGTCCACTTCCAATATTCCCAAATACTTGTAAGTTTCCTTTTTTCCGAGTGTTCTGATTTTTTCTTGATTGAGTCGTTCTATTCCTTCCGTGTTATGCTGTTTTTCGCTTTTCATTATTAGCTCGGGATATTTTTCGATGCTAAATTCCATCCCTATGTTCAGATGATATATTTTCACTACCTCTATTTGGATTTCCAAATCTTTTTTATTTTTGACAAACAGTTTGATGTCGTCTATGTACATTAGAGGATTGATTTTTTCTTGCGATTTAGTAAACTTGTACCCACCCACACATTTCCTAAGTATGTGATTGAGTGACGTCATCCCTATTACAAATTTTAATGATGATATCTCATCTTATTATTATAATTATCATTCGTACCTATTTAGTTCATTTATCTGTTTTTTATTTGTTTATTCATTTTATTTGTTTCGTTTATCTTTACTTTAAATCAAATTGACAGGTTTTAATCATTTTTCTCAAAATCTTAGCTAATAGTTTCGTCAGTGGAGTTTGAGTGACATCAAGTCTCCAGGACTATTCTCAGTATTCTGGCGGATCTTAATCTGGAAGGTCTCTACTTGTCCTATTATTTCTCAATCTTCCAGTCCCTTCTGCCGACCCTTTGGAGATCTTCCAAGTACACCAGTTACAATTGGTATTACCACCACCTTCGTGTTCTATAGCTTCTTCAGCTCTCTAGCAATTCCCAGATATTTATCCCTCTTTTCACTTTCTTTTAATTTTATTATGTTGTCTTCCAGGATGGAAAAATCCACTTGTTGTCTTCCAGGATGGAAAAATCCACTGTTCGGCAAGTTCTCTTTTTTGTTGACTATCACTAGGTCAGGTCATCTGGCCGAAATTAGGTGATACGTTTGTATCTCAAAATCCCAGAGAAGTTTGTGTGTCTCATTCTCCAGGACAGATTCCGGCTTGTGCATACACCATTTGTTCGTATAGTCAAATTTTTTAATTTTCTTCTTCTTCTTCTTCTTCTTCTTCTTCTTCTTCTTCTTCTTCTTCTTATTATTATTATTATTATTATTATTATTATTATTATTATTATTTCGTCTTTGGAGTCGTTAGTTTTCATGTTGCTTAGTAGGGAATTTAGTTTTCATGCCTGAATTTGGATATGAGTTCTGGTTGTTCATTTTTTTTTTTTTTCGAGAAAGGTGATTACATTTATTATTTTCTCGGCAAAAGTTACTGTATTTTAAAGTATCGTTGTAACCTGATGCTATTTTCATATTTCCCTGCTTATTTTTTGTGGGTTTTGGTTTGATTTGTGAGGTCCTAAATTCTTTTAGAAAGTATTGTGCTGTTTTCTTATTTCTTATTGTTGAATGATGTTTTTTTGTGTTTAACTCACAGAGTTTCCAAAGGCCCTCAATTTCGCTTGAATATTTTTTCTGTTTTCTTTAGATCTTACGTTGACCTAGAATACAACTCTTGTTTGTAAGCAATTTCCGTTTAAGAGGCATTCGGGTTTTATTTTGCAATTACAGGCGTTTTTGCTTGTTTAATGTGTATCATAGAATTTTATTGTTATTTTCATTATATGTCATATGTGCAGCTGTGGCTAAATTTTAGTCGATCCCATTGAATACATTTTGTCTGTTTGATATAGAGAAGTGTTTGGTTGTTAGTTTTATGAATACTTTTACCTACGTTGGTTTTTACATTTTTATTGAATGGTGGGTTGAACCAAATAACGTTTCTATTTCTATTTTTTTTAAATCAGATTTTTTATCCTGCTCCGTTGATTCAATGTCTAAACTTTCCTAACCTATATATATATATATATATATATATGCTCTTTCATTGATATTGAGCAATCTTTATTTATAAATATAGCAGACTATATTATCAGTGTATATATATATATATATATATATATATATATATATATATATATATATATATATACCAGGAAATGGAGTAGAACCCTCTCCTACTCTCGTTGTAGTAGCTATTGAAAAGGGACCCTTCGGGTCACCCTCGACTACAGTCATCAATTTTAATTATATATATTTATATATATATATAGTATGAAAGTTAGCTTTCACTCCTCATTTAATTTATGATACCTGAATAAGTATCTGTTATAACAAAGAATTTTTTGTTAAACGATAAAACCCTGGAGAATTTAATTCCGTATAATCAAATTAATCTGAAATTTTAAAACTGAATGTGAAAACTTAAAACTAAGTATTAACTGATGTGCTTTATTTAACAACATGATTTTTTTTCGTCGAAATATATTGGAAATTTACTGCTTTTTGTAAGAAAATATAAACGTGGATTTCTCTCTGTGTGTCTTTCTTTCTTTCTTTCTTTCTTTCTTTCTCACACATGCACACACACATAAATATGAATAAGAATAGTCTAAACACTAAATCAACGGCGCTTTGTGACTGTCATTTTCTCATCTCTGCCATCATTGGACCATGTGCGATGACTCTATGTCTTCGCTTCCTAAATTAAATATGCTCTAGAACTGATATTGGGCACTATTCATTTGTAATACTCTAGAAAACATCATCTGTACAACAATTTGCCTTCCACCACACAAACAATCAAAATAAGACGATCAACGCATGTTGAGCATTGATGGAAAAGTAAAGACGAAATCGTAAGCGACGTTCTACTATGGAATCCTAGAAAAAGACAAGGGGTGGATGGGGACAGACTGACAGACAGAGAAAGAGAGAGAATCAAGGAACTTTGTGCTATCAGTACGCTTTAATTATATATATATATATATATATATATATATATATATATATATATATATATATATATATATATGTTATTCATTTAAAACTATAGAAATAGCAAGTAAGCAAAAATAATAGGTATGAATGTATATTTAGTCAACATTTATGGAAATTGGGGGGGATGAAGAAAGAAATAATATTAATAATTCTTGAATTGTCAGCACAAATAAAACTAGTTCAGTCATAGTTTAAATGACATATAAAAACAAATTTCGTAATTTTGTATAAAAAGACAAAAAAAAATGCTTATTTTATGGACAGTAGATAAATTTTATTTATTCTTATTCTATGTATTATAGATAAGTTACGTCTTTGATGTTCGTGTATCTTTGCAAGATTTTAACTGACTTTAATTCATCCATTCATCCAAAATTTATAACTTGTATTTAAAATTTACCGACCAAAATACTTTGATAACAAGTGAATAATAGGGACATTTTTGTCAGTAGGGACATTTTTGTCAATAGGGACATTTTTGTCAATAGGGATATTCTTATAGTCTTTTTCTCTGGTTCCATAACTTGGTTTGCTCGTCGAGGCACTACTCATGTAGCGCGTTTTGAGTCAAGCCCACCCGCTTCCAGGTTTTCAACTGGTTTGATTTCTGAGTTTTTCTTCTCCCTGACCGATTGACAAGATTAAAGTGCTCTGTCTGTCTAACAATTTACCTGTAGTTGAAGAGAGAATTGTTGAATTCATGCCTTTCCAAAAGTAGTGAAATCCTGTCTCGTTTAGGAATTGAACTCTGACAGCCAAGTCTGCTTTCTATGATGATAAGCGTTACGCCCTGAGCACATCCTAATTTTTATTATACGAGATCGTTAATAAAGAAGTATTTTTATATTTCATGGTCATCCATACTTGGTGTGTTACGTGATGTGTGAATATAAAATTTCGGTAAAATACTAGAGCAGAGGTTTGGCTTCATTGTTTAATGACATATCAGCCTTTTTAAGTTATTTAATACCAAAGCCATCCCTGTTGAAGATTATTAGTGGTACTACTTAACTCATAGGTCGGATAGATAACCGGGTACATACCTTTCCCCCGGGTATTAGTCCGAAAGTGAACATACCAACGCGACTGGAGTTCGAACTCGCTTACAGTATTGCAGTCTGACAGTCTTGCACGTTAGCCAGTACATCACAATATATGAACACAGTCTCTGATGGTGCTGTGATTTTAAGGGATTTTTTATGAGGTATAGTTTCTTGTCCCATGACCACTCATATTGAATTCAGAATCTTTCCTTCACCTACATTAATTTGTCTACCGAGAAAGTTAGAGAGCCCAGTCTGCCGTACCCAAAAACAACCTCCTCCATTTTGGGGGGTGATAATCGTTACGCCACATGCCTCTCCTTCCGGCGAGTTATGTAAAATGTACATGAATTTCAAAGGAAGTTTTGACAAAGCCAATATGCACCAGACAGGTAAATATATTTTAAATAAACCGTGACTTTACCCAGTAAGCATTTGTTAAATTAATTAGTTTCCTCAAATCCTCCGGTTTATGATGGCTTCCTTATTTTTGGAAATTTTTAATTACAGCTATTCTTTATTGAAATGGGTCACGAAAATAGCAAAAATATAAGTTTGGTTTGGTTTCTTTGTTTAATGCCATATCAACATTCGTGAGTTGTTTGAGAACGAATTCATCCTTATAGAAGGACAGAACTTCTAAACCCATAGCTGCTGGAGATGGGGATTAGTAGTTCATATTAGTCCGAAAGGGAATATAATAGCTCGAGTGAAGTTCGAACTCACTTCCTACGAGGTTACAGTCCAGCACGTTAACCATTATACTAAGGAGATTCCTCCATAATAAATATAGAGTATTGACGAAAACAGTATAAATATTGAGAATTGAGGGAAAAGAAAACAGTTAAACAACGGAAGGAATTGAACTAACCAAAAAAGAAAACATCAAAATTCTTGGAAAAAAAGAAAACCAAAAATATCTGGAAATATTTCAAGCAGATTGTGTCAAACAAACGGAAAGTAAGAAAAGGATAAACCGAAGAAGAAAACTACAGTGAAATAAACTTTGTTGTAGCAATTTAATAAAGATAAATACCCAATCTGTCTTTCTAGTAGAATATTCTGAACAGCATTTTGGAAACCACCGGGCGTGTGTGGTCAACGGTCCTGCGTTTGGTTTCCTCATTAAAAAAAGACCTTGTGCCATAATCTCGCGTACGTGGGGTGCTCGACAAATATCTGTATACTCTGGATAAAAAACTTATTAAACAAGAGAGAAGCAAAAATATGGACCACAGAACTAGAAAAGTTATTACGATTCACCAGGCCATGCACCAAAAGAGAAATATAGACACACTGTATGCTAAAAGAAATGAAGGAAGAAAACTCTGCATCAGTGAAGATTCTTTTTTATATGGAAATTCACGGACTGCATAAAAAAACAGTTGGATGAAAACTTCTAAAGACTGCAACAAGATTAAAAATAGCACAAACACAAACAGGTAAACAGTGATTATAAAATCTACAAAATAAAAATGAAGCAAAGAACAACAAACAACAGTATAGATGTTTCTGAAGACAAATTAAGGGATTTTCCCGTGAAATGACTTTGATATGACTACATAAAGGAAGCCTAAAGAAAATGAATCACTATCAATAGTGGGCTAGAATAATGCGATCCTTATTGAAAGTAAATTAAGGCCAATTTGCCTGACTAAATAAAATTTCGAATCTGTCTTCCAGTAAAGTTAGGCAGATGTTGTAGGTTGATGCTATTTTTTGTCGCCGCCAGAAGTTTCTCTTAAAACCAGGCGTACTGTTTTACTTCTTTTAGTATAAATTAGTAAGGAAAAATCATATACTGTGAAAGCCTGCCCGGGTCAGGTGAGGAGTTCAAAATGTTTTATCTGTTCCATTCTAACTGCACAGTACCACTCCAGTCGTTTCTGATCCTGCAACCGCAACTGTTCTTTTTTTTTTTTTTTAGCAAAAAGCTATATAGGCTGCGTTTAGGACCTCGAAACATCGCCCAAGCCAGCTTGCAGCCAACTCGAAGCCGATTACCCCCGCCTGCTCATAGATAACGCTGACCAAGATCCCGATCAATAACTGATCAACCACCGAGATGTTGTTTAGCTTGCCATAGTGATCCAACCCATGTAACCCTTGGGCTGACAACCGGTGAACTGGCCGCAACTTATTACCTCGGCTGCATAGCTGTGTTGTCGACAACCAGCAACCCAATTCCAATAGCATCTAGACACAAAGTCGTTAAGACCTATTTGACAGTCGAGTCTACCTTTCACTGCAACCAACGACCTGTCCTATCAACATCGGTAGAGTCCGGTTATCGTCAACCATTGTAGGGTTGACATAACCAGACAGAAATTTCCTGATCTTTTTTCGAACACTTTCTTAGTTATTTCAGCCAAATAAAATGGACTCTTTTCACATAGATTTACCTTATTCTTGATTTATTTATTATCAGTCACTTCTTTCGAATGTGAGTGGGGTCTTCAGTGTCATCGACTCCGAAATACGATGAACCTATTCAGTACTATGATAAGTGACCCCTTAAGAACTCTACAAGAAATGTATCACAATGTTTAAATTATCTTCTCTTAAAAGAACATAAAATGTACTTCATCCGAAATAGTATAATGGACAAAAATACATTGAAAATAATTATTTCAAATTTAGTTCATTAATACTTTTCAATGAAGTGACTCCATTCAATGTGTTCTGAAAATTTTGTATATTCAGAAAGATATATTTATATAGGGACAATATTTCTCATAATTATTTAAGCACCAAGGGTTGCAATATCAATCAATCTATCTATCTATCTATCTATCCCGATCTGTTTATATTCAACTCTTGTGGTGGGGGATCATTGTGTCGTAATGGTTTATGTACAAGCCTATGACATCGCAATAAGCGAGTTCGAATTCTAGTCCCGCTATTAAATTAATTTTCAGACTAATACCCCAGTAAAAGGTATGGACCGCTTTATCCTCCGAGCTATGGGTTGAATAGGACAACTACAACAATGGCTTTGGCGTTGAATAACCCACGATGGTTGATATTTCATAGTCTAGCACAATAGACATCACACAACGACGGGGAATCCCCCCGGAAAAGTATTCATCTAACTATTTCTCCTCCACCCCCACGACTATGTGCCTTAATCCTACGACCTTTTGCCACATCTAAGCAAAAGCTTAGTAAATTACAACTATTCCCCCAGCTATGGGTAGATAAAATAGCAACATAGTTCTTTAAAATTGGCATGGAAACAGGTTTAGAAGAAGGAGGGGTTGGGTAAATAAATACAATCTAGAAAAGGTTAAAGAGATTAAACCTTTAGCTCTTGATTCACATTTGGTTCTCTAAGTAGATATCTCCCATGCCTCGGTTAGTCAGGCACAAGGTTCTGGTAACAAATTTTCAAGCAGGATTGAACTTACAACACAAGCCTCATAAGAAAGTTAGAAAATTACTTTACATCAAGTGGCTCAATTAAAATAACTCATAATTCATATGTTTTACTTGACTGCACAATTTCTGCTTGCTTTTCATTTTCGTTTGATGTGAATTGGGGCATGAAATTCTTTTTTGCAACAAATGTCAACAAGTCGAATTATTTTCCTTTCAAAACAAAAGAATTCAAAATCTAAAATCAAATCAATCACTGTTATTTTTCACCACTTCATTTTTTTTCTTTTGTAGGAATTCATAATTGTCGATTGCTCTCAACCCGAACGGTGAATTTTCTTCAACCATCTGGTTACTGTATTGTAATCAACTGCGCCTCCACCTTTCGCACAGCAAAGGTTTTTGGTTGCTTCCAAGGTTTTATGGCTTAATTCAAATGTTAAACGTAAGTTCCCGAATTCGTGTACATTGCACATTCCTCTTGCAGGGCAGATTTCAAATCCACACGCAGTTAAGGAATGCACAATGTGTCAGTGCACTAACTACCACGATACTACGAAGAACAACGGGTAGCTGCTATGGCTTGATTTGCTTCGATCGCGTAATATACTTGCCATTAACTAATACGTTACCAAATATTGAAAAACGTTTGACACACCTCTGTATTAAATTTATCTTTTATCTTCGGCGTTAACTTTCATTTATTTGAAATCTTCAAATCATTAATTTAGTATATTCCAAGCTTTGTCGACAGGGCGAGGAACTGTCATCAATAATAAACAAAAAGATGCAAACCTTTCTGAATAAACATTTGCACCATATTTTAAGACTGAGATTAAGAGATTATATAAGCAATGGAATAGCAGACAAACAATCAGAAATCAAATGAGATTAAGATCAATAGAAAGAAATCACGATCGATTGTTCACATGGTGAGAAATCTACTTGATATTTGTCAGAAAGAAATTAGTACAACACGTTTCTTATAATTTGATCAGGCATTCTTATTTTTTCTTTTTTTTTTTTTTTCTTTAGAAAGTATTTTCTGTCAACGGAGATGATTTAATTAAAGACCCCAAAGTAGATATGAAGACCTGAGCCCCCGATGATTTGAGAATTACCTCGGAAAAGCAGTCTATTCAAGTGAAATTTACGGCCTTCATGTTGATTCAAATCCAAGTATAAAAACCATCGAAAGCATTTTTTTTATTTGGAGTTTAAATACATTCAACCATCATTGGTCATCATCAAGAAAATGAAGCTATCTAAAATCCATTGCATGCGCAATAACGTGCAGTGAAAAAAAAAATGCAGTCGCATGTCACCCAGTGAATGTTTTTCAAGCATTAAACTCAACAGTTTAAACCGTTTATACATTGCGTCATACGTACATGATGAAACTGACATGTTAAAAATTCTTAACATTCCTTGATAACACTACATTTTTAGTGGAATATAACAACAACATTTGCGACTAAAGTTGGTAAAAAAATATTCGGAAAACTTTTCAAAAATATCTTTGCACTATTTTTATAGCGTTTTGATCCACATTTGCTGCAGTTTATTTAACAACAGGAACACTTAATAAAAAAAAGAAAAACGCTGAATAAATTATATTTGTCAGTCATTTAATGAAACTTATCAAAAAGGAAATCTTCTATTAGCTACTTATCATCATCATCATCATCAAGTTGAGCTGATTGCACATTTTCCCTTGACACACACTCTCTCTCTCTCTCTTTCTCACTCTCTCTCTCTCACACACACGCACGCACACAACCTCTCTCTTTCTTTCTCTCTCTCTCTCACACACACATACACACGCACACACACAACCTCTCTCTTTCTCTCTCTCTTTCTTACCATTTGTTCTTACAGCCCATTGCGCTTGGTGAGTCATCAAGACGGCAACCTGTGTCCGTACAGTGCCGATGAATGTAAGTTTTTGCATTTCGGTCAATACTGGTATGTTCATGAGTAATTGTTCGTTTGGGATTGTCGCTTAGGAGTTCATCTTTCCTTCACCAATCCAGCATGTCTTGGTCGTCTTAATTGGATGGTTGGTGAGATAGGGAGTCAGTGGGCATACAGTTTCTCTTTTGTATAATGCTGCTTCCAAGATTTGATCAAAGTAGCACGCATCCTTATGTGGTTCCTTTTTAGCTTTTTTAGGTGCTTCGTGAAAGCCCAAATGGTGCAACCATACAGTAGAACGGATACAGTTACACATAGGAAGATTTCCAATTTCATAATATCAGAAAGATTAAACTTCCATATAATCTACCGACCTATATATATATATATATATATATAAATATCTGTGCGTGTGTGTGTGTGTGTGTGTGTGTGTGTGTGTGTGTGTGTGTGTGTGTGTGTGTGTGTGTGTGTTTCTCAAATGTTTCTCATAAAAAACTGTTAAAAATGACATATAAGGAAATAGTACAAATAACTCAAAGAAAACTTTTGAAAAATTAAATATACTTACACCTCAGGCTGTTGAAATAGAATTATTTAAAAATAATTTTTGGTGTGGACGGTGATATTTCGAGGAAATCTTTTTTGTTGGTCCGGTGATGATAATAAAAATGAAATTGTTAAGATGTCAATAGGAAGTAAAGCTGAGTTAAGTTGTTGAATTAAGTAGTTAAAAATATAACTTAATATAAAATGTATAAATATATAGATTAAGAGGAAAGTTTTCCTCGAAATATCGTAAAAAAAATTATTTTTTGATGCTTCTATTTCAACGGCCTTAGATGCAAGTACATTATATTTTTGATGTAAGTACATAATATTTTTCAGCGTTTTCTTTAAGTTCATAGCATTATATCCTTATATAGGCCGTCATTTCTAACACACACACACACACACACACACACACACACACACACACATATATATATACATATATATATATATATATATATATATATATATATATATAACTGAACCTTTCGTGTTTACATAGCAACAATGTAAAACAGATTTACATTTTTTTCTCTTTGTTGAATAAAAACGAACTTCACGTTCCTGATAAACAGTAATAATTTTTGTTTGAGATTCTGAGATGATTTATTGTCATTTACACGGGCATCTTCATCCTTGTTGTTTTAAAAAATTTATATTGATATTTGAATATTTGAGTGACAGCAATCTCTACAAGCAGAAGTATTTCATGGGGATATTGAATCATAATTCAGAGTAAAAACAAAAGAAAACTGAATGAGCAACGAACCTCATGAATGGAGAAGAACGCATCGATTCGAATAATTTTGTAAAAATATCAAGGATGAAGGTATTTGTAAGAGTCAATTAAATAATATATTTGATATTTAAAGCAGGTTTCTACTAAAAAGAACAACCTTGTGTTGAAATCAGCTTTTGGACGGTACCCAAGGCAATACCTACCCTTTGTCTAAAAGTCCAGTTTATTGTCTGATTCATGAAATACTTCAAAATGGGAATGCCGACAGAGCTAAGCTATTTTTGTCACTGTTCTTAGATTTACCTTCATGCATATGAGGGATACAGCTTTAAGAAGCTGAAATGTCAAATCTTGCCTTTAGCGGAAAGACAAAGCACATAAAGCATATATATAT
>CAUZXS010004679.1:135000-143167 GCA_963585895.1 Sepioteuthis lessoniana
GTTCTTTGTACAATTTAACTTGATATATTATTAGAATTATGTATTTAACTACCTTTAATTAAGTGATTTATATATCCTTTATTTTATATATTAATCCATAATTTATAGATAAAGTATATAAATATATATTTTCATAATAAGATAAAATAGAAAAAATAATAATAAAGAAAAAAGAAATAATAGGACTTTTAACGAGTAGGAATTATTCCAATAATACACCGTTTTTTATTACACCGTTTTTTGCTAAAGATAATCACAAGGTGAAGAATCGAATATTAAAATCTTTTATTTTTTACATAATTAGTGACAATAACATAATATCTTTTACTGATTAATTCTTTACTTATTATAATAACTTAACGTTCGATATGTGAATTACATATCAATTATGTGTTTATTTCGATGGACTTAACTTTTGAGGTCTAATTTTTTCTTGATATAAATAACCTGAATTCTTACAATATTTTGAATAACTGTAACTAGTTTTGGAAATTAGATAAAATTTAATCATTTTTCCTTATATTTTTTAATATTGATAAAACATAATAGTCTCAATAAAAACATAATAGTCTCAATAAAATATAATATAAGTTTTATATATATTTTTAAAAGAAGTCGAATACCAAGAATTACTGTTTCTGGGATTAGATTTCTTAATTGTCTAATGTTCTTACAATGTAAATTAGGGGTAACGGTATTTTTATAGAATATATATGAAAAATAATGATATATCTTTTACTTGTTTAATCTTTAATTTTTATAGAATATATATGAAAAATAATGATATATCTTTTACTTGTTTAATCTTTAATTTTTATAGAATATATATGAAAAATAATGATATATCTTTTACTTGTTTAATCTTTAATTTTTATAGAATATATATGAAAAATAATGATATATCTTTTACTTGTTTAATCTTTAATTTTTATAGAATATATATGAAAAATAATGATATATCTTTTACTTGTTTAATCTTTAATTTTTATAGAATATATATGAAAAATAATGATATATCTTTTACTTGTTTAATCTTTAATTTTTATAGAATATATATGAAAAATAATGATATATCTTTTACTTGTTTAATCTTTAATTTTTATAGAATATATATGAAAAATAATGATATATCTTTTACTTGTTTAATCTTTAATTTTTATAGAATATATATGAAAAATAATGATATATCTTTTACTTGTTTAATCTTTAATTTTTATAGAATATATATGAAAAATAATGATATATCTTTTACTTGTTTAATCTTTAATTTTTATAGAATATATATGAAAAATAATGATATATCTTTTACTTGTTTAATCTTTAATTTTTATAGAATATATATGAAAAATAATGATATATCTTTTACTTGTTTAATCTTTAATTTTTATAGAATATATATGAAAAATAATGATATATCTTTTACTTGTTTAATCTTTAATTTTTATAGAATATATATGAAAAATAATGATATATCTTTTACTTGTTTAATCTTTAATTTTTATAGAATATATATGAAAAATAATGATATATCTTTTACTTGTTTAATCTTTAATTTTTATAGAATATATATGAAAAATAATGATATATCTTTTACTTGTTTAATCTTTAATTTTTATAGAATATATATGAAAAATAATGATATATCTTTTACTTGTTTAATCTTTAATTTTTATAGAATATATATGAAAAATAATGATATATCTTTTACTTGTTTAATCTTTAATTTTTATAGAATATATATGAAAAATAATGATATATCTTTTACTTGTTTAATCTTTAATTTTTATAGAATATATATGAAAAATAATGATATATCTTTTACTTGTTTAATCTTTAATTTTTATAGAATATATATGAAAAATAATGATATATCTTTTACTTGTTTAATCTTTAATTTTTATAGAATATATATGAAAAATAATGATATATCTTTTACTTGTTTAATCTTTAATTTTTATAGAATATATATGAAAAATAATGATATATCTTTTACTTGTTTAATCTTTAATTTTTATAGAATATATATGAAAAATAATGATATATCTTTTACTTGTTTAATCTTTAATTTTTATAGAATATATATGAAAAATAATGATATATCTTTTACTTGTTTAATCTTTAATTTTTATAGAATATATATGAAAAATAATGATATATCTTTTACTTGTTTAATCTTTAATTTTTATAGAATATATATGAAAAATAATGATATATCTTTTACTTGTTTAATCTTTAATTTTTATAGAATATATATGAAAAATAATGATATATCTTTTACTTGTTTAATCTTTAATTTTTATAGAATATATATGAAAAATAATGATATATCTTTTACTTGTTTAATCTTTAATTTTTATAGAATATATATGAAAAATAATGATATATCTTTTACTTGTTTAATCTTTAATTTTTATAGAATATATATGAAAAATAATGATATATCTTTTACTTGTTTAATCTTTAATTTTTATAGAATATATATGAAAAATAATGATATATCTTTTACTTGTTTAATCTTTAATTTTTATAGAATATATATGAAAAATAATGATATATCTTTTACTTGTTTAATCTTTAATTTTTATAGAATATATATGAAAAATAATGATATATCTTTTACTTGTTTAATCTTTAATTTTTATAGAATATATATGAAAAATAATGATATATCTTTTACTTGTTTAATCTTTAATTTTTATAGAATATATATGAAAAATAATGATATATCTTTTACTTGTTTAATCTTTAATTTTTATAGAATATATATGAAAAATAATGATATATCTTTTACTTGTTTAATCTTTAATTTTTATAGAATATATATGAAAAATAATGATATATCTTTTACTTGTTTAATCTTTAATTTTTATAGAATATATATGAAAAATAATGATATATCTTTTACTTGTTTAATCTTTAATTTTTATAGAATATATATGAAAAATAATGATATATCTTTTACTTGTTTAATCTTTAATTTTTATAGAATATATATGAAAAATAATGATATATCTTTTACTTGTTTAATCTTTAATTTTTATAGAATATATATGAAAAATAATGATATATCTTTTACTTGTTTAATCTTTAATTTTTATAGAATATATATGAAAAATAATGATATATCTTTTACTTGTTTAATCTTTAATTTTTATAGAATATATATGAAAAATAATGATATATCTTTTACTTGTTTAATCTTTAATTTTTATAGAATATATATGAAAAATAATGATATATCTTTTACTTGTTTAATCTTTAATTTTTATAGAATATATATGAAAAATAATGATATATCTTTTACTTGTTTAATCTTTAATTTTTATAGAATATATATGAAAAATAATGATATATCTTTTACTTGTTTAATCTTTAATTTTTATAGAATATATATGAAAAATAATGATATATCTTTTACTTGTTTAATCTTTAATTTTTATAGAATATATATGAAAAATAATGATATATCTTTTACTTGTTTAATCTTTAATTTTTATAGAATATATATGAAAAATAATGATATATCTTTTACTTGTTTAATCTTTAATTTTTATAGAATATATATGAAAAATAATGATATATCTTTTACTTGTTTAATCTTTAATTTTTATAGAATATATATGAAAAATAATGATATATCTTTTACTTGTTTAATCTTTAATTTTTATAGAATATATATGAAAAATAATGATATATCTTTTACTTGTTTAATCTTTAATTTTTATAGAATATATATGAAAAATAATGATATATCTTTTACTTGTTTAATCTTTAATTTTTATAGAATATATATGAAAAATAATGATATATCTTTTACTTGTTTAATCTTTAATTTTTATAGAATATATATGAAAAATAATGATATATCTTTTACTTGTTTAATCTTTAATTTTTATAGAATATATATGAAAAATAATGATATATCTTTTACTTGTTTAATCTTTAATTTTTATAGAATATATATGAAAAATAATGATATATCTTTTACTTGTTTAATCTTTAATTTTTATAGAATATATATGAAAAATAATGATATATCTTTTACTTGTTTAATCTTTAATTTTTATAGAATATATATGAAAAATAATGATATATCTTTTACTTGTTTAATCTTTAATTTTTATAGAATATATATGAAAAATAATGATATATCTTTTACTTGTTTAATCTTTAATTTTTATAGAATATATATGAAAAATAATGATATATCTTTTACTTGTTTAATCTTTAATTTTTATAGAATATATATGAAAAATAATGATATATCTTTTACTTGTTTAATCTTTAATTTTTATAGAATATATATGAAAAATAATGATATATCTTTTACTTGTTTAATCTTTAATTTTTATAGAATATATATGAAAAATAATGATATATCTTTTACTTGTTTAATCTTTAATTTTTATAGAATATATATGAAAAATAATGATATATCTTTTACTTGTTTAATCTTTAATTTTTATAGAATATATATGAAAAATAATGATATATCTTTTACTTGTTTAATCTTTAATTTTTATAGAATATATATGAAAAATAATGATATATCTTTTACTTGTTTAATCTTTAATTTTTATAGAATATATATGAAAAATAATGATATATCTTTTACTTGTTTAATCTTTAATTTTTATAGAATATATATGAAAAATAATGATATATCTTTTACTTGTTTAATCTTTAATTTTTATAGAATATATATGAAAAATAATGATATATCTTTTACTTGTTTAATCTTTAATTTTTATAGAATATATATGAAAAATAATGATATATCTTTTACTTGTTTAATCTTTAATTTTTATAGAATATATATGAAAAATAATGATATATCTTTTACTTGTTTAATCTTTAATTTTTATAGAATATATATGAAAAATAATGATATATCTTTTACTTGTTTAATCTTTAATTTTTATAGAATATATATGAAAAATAATGATATATCTTTTACTTGTTTAATCTTTAATTTTTATAGAATATATATGAAAAATAATGATATATCTTTTACTTGTTTAATCTTTAATTTTTATAGAATATATATGAAAAATAATGATATATCTTTTACTTGTTTAATCTTTAATTTTTATAGAATATATATGAAAAATAATGATATATCTTTTACTTTGATTAATTTTTCTTGTTTAATAAATAGATAAAATAAATTAAATTAAATAAAAAAAACAAAAGTGAAGAATTTTTTTTCAAATTCTATTCTCGCCAGATGCATTATGAAAACATCTAATTAAAATTTCAATATTTCATCTAAAGATGATTTTTTTAAAAAATCTTATACGTTAAACTTATAAGAAGTTGTAAGAGCCTGAAAAAAATTCATGATGATACCAAGAAAGTGAATTTTTTTCTTTTTATCTTTATATAAAAGATTTTTTTAGCTCTACACGTTGAGTGTTAGTGTATTGTTAATCCCAAATTAATTATACATCAATGGCCGTTAGTATTGAGCACACATATTGGATAGTCCGACCCCTTGGATTTCCTCCTTGGATCATATAAGAATGTATATAGATGTAGATTAAGACACACACACACACACACACACACACACACACATATATATATATATAAAATTAACTTAAATCGCGAGTCGGAAATCTCCTACTAAAGTTTCACCTTAACGGATCATCATTATAATTGGCTCCACTCGTGTTGAGCACTCTTGTAATTGTAGCATTGCAGCGTTTACGGTGGGTTTTAGTTTTCTTTTGACCAACTGACTGCATATCTCTAGATTTTTTTCAACTGGTGTGACGGGGTTGGCCTTTTCTTTCTTTTTGTCCTATGATATTTTTTCTTTTTCCCCCGGGCGGTGATTCGAGATATTTTTATCTCTTGTTTCTGACGTTTTTTTTTTCTTTCTTTTTTCTGGTAACCGTGAATGCTGGTAGATATTAGATTAGTGAATATATATATATATATATATATATGATTGAACATAATAGACATTTTTTGTCTACATAGTTTTTTGTTAATCCTTTTGAATTGCCATATTGTTCGTATGTAAACAAAAAATGTCTATTATGTTCAATCAAATATGTATCAATGAAGAAATGCTGCCATATATATATATATAGTTACGTGGCAGTCTTTCATTTAAGCATATTTGATTAAATAATAAAGACAAATTTTGTCTTAGTTATTCATCCACCAATTCCAATCTGAAACAAAGACACTTATCAAGAAACTTGAAAGGATCTTAAGAAAATTATATATATATATAGGTATGAATAAACACAGCGTTTGTATCTCTGCAGAAGGTTAAGATCCGTCCCATCAACGAGTTTCCTGGATATGACACTAAACACATGGTGAGGCAAGAGCTCTGGGGAATGTGGGGTACCTCTTTATTGACATTACTCCCAGGTCCACTATGACCGGAAGTGGTCGAGCTGGTTTTGGTCCCATTTATAGGACAAATGTCAAATTGAATTGTTGGTGTTTTATAGCAACACCTGAAACCTGTTAAATGTGTGCAAACAAATATGCTACAACGGCTTGTTTAAAATGATACCTATAAACAATTTGTTAAAAAAGATATATTTGATGTATTTATGTATTAGCAGGATTTGGCATTAAATAACTTTGAGGTCTGATATGCCATAAAACCCAACCAACCAACCATATATATATATATATATATGTGTGTGTGTGTGCGTGTGTGTGTGTGTGTGTGTGTGTCTTTCTAATACAAGGCTCAGTAAATATTTTATATGAGGATAGCAGAAAAGCATTTGTTGGTTTCCATTTATCAGCCGAAAAAATTTGCATTGAATACAGGCATAAAAGATTTTCATTGTTTTTTTTTAAAGTGGGAACAGAGTGCTTTCAAGGGACAACTTTTCTTCATTTTTACAGAGACTCCAACTCAGATAGTTCATAGTCAAGAGAAAAATCTATCTATCTATCTATCTATCTCAGTTTGAGAATGGGCTCATAATCAAACGGGTGACATCTCCACTCTAGACGCAACCCCTCTTAAACTAGTAGACAAATTCACTTACCTAGGAAGCAGCATCTCATCAACCGAAAAGGACATCGACACGAGGTTAATGAAGGCATGGACAGCTATCAATAGGCTATCGATTATATGGAAATCAGACCTAACTGATAAAATGAAACGCAGTTTCTTCCAGGCAGCGGTCGCATCGATACTGCTATATGGATGCACTCTGGAGAAGAAACTAGACGGCAATTACACAAGAATGCTGCGTGCAATCTTGAACAAGTCCTGGCGGCAACACCCCACAAGACACCAACTGTACGGCCACCTGCCTCCTATCACGAAAACTATTCAAGTTAGGCGAACCAGACATGCAGGACACTGCTGGAGATGCAGGGACGAACTCATATGTGATGTACTCTTATGGACCCCTACACATGGCCGAGCAAAAGCAGGACGACCAGCACGAACATACATTCAGCAACTATGTGAGGATACGGGATGTAGTCCAGAAGACCTGCCTAGGGCGATGAACGATAGGGAAAAGTGGCGAGAGAGGGTCAGGGATATCCGTGCTACCAGCACGACATGATGATGATGATGAATATACGTCTTCACTGCATTTTCTTTCTGTTTTCCTTTTAGTCTAAGCATCACCTTCCTAATCTTCTAAGAGCACTTATTGGTTGTGTTTGACCGATAAAAACACAAATGAAATATAGTGAAGTTTTACATTACCCATTTCTTTACTTGGCGCCAGGTTGCATTGTCCTGCTAAAAAATGATGCCATTGCTTTCTTACAAGATTCACTCCAGGAGGGGAGTGTGTGTGTGTGTGTGCCTGCCTGGTTTTTAATGAAGAATACGTCACACAACAAAATGTGCTGGATAATATGAATGGTAGGATCCAGCATTTCCCAGTTGAACAATAATCCACACTGTCTCCAACGGTTTGTTGATTTCTTTCAGATCATCCTGATATCATCAGTTTATCTATATTTCAATTCTGCTGGTCCGTTTATTTGCTCATTGCGCTCATCCACATATTCTCCCCGCAGCCAAATGGGATATTCTTTCACCTTTGCCCTCGATCAATTGAGATGTTCTACGTAGTTTTTGCTTCTTCAAATCAAACATTGTTCTACTGTGCTAATTTCATCTTTCCTCATTAAGTGGCAATTAAGTTGTTGTCTCCCTTTAGTC
>CAUZXS010004680.1:0-83639 GCA_963585895.1 Sepioteuthis lessoniana
TACAGGCAGAGTATCTTAACTTCCACTCTGGTCCGTTCTTTCTCTCTTCTCTCAAATTAATCACTTGCTCTTTCATGTTCATCTCTGAGTCTACTTTTATGCAACAAAAATTTGCATACGATGTAGGCCTAGTCTCTACATATTCCGCTCACTAATATTCTACATTTTCTCGATTTTCACCGAATTTAAGGTAAGCCTTTTTTATTTCTCTGCTCTACACGCCAAACAAAGTCTTGCCCTTTTTCTACTGGAATCTCCATTTGACTCTCGTTCAATGTCACATGCATTTAAAGTCAGCATACCACCTCTTAACCTTTTTTTTCCAATAGAGCTGAGTCTGAATAATACTTATCAAGCCATCGCTTTGCTTGAACAGTATTTTTCCCCATCAGAAAGCAATGCTTTATCGACACATAAAATTCTTAAGATTATCAGTTGAGTCAACGTTAAGATTCTTTATTTTCATTGGGACATGTTCTTTAATTCTGACATCTAGACTTTGTTTGGTTCTTCCTATGTAGTTGCAGGTTGTACTACATAAATGCAAGAATTATTATGATGAGGGGGAAGAACATCTTTACGGATAGATGTCAGAATAGGTTTAGTACTTAAGACAACCTGTACCTTGGCTGAAAAATGGCACTTCTGCACAACTTGTGAGATTTGCTTAGCAAATCTATCACTAATTCCACCCAGCCAAGAGAGATGCAAATAAACCAGGCATCTTTGTACTGTTGCCAGTTTAGTTTTATTAAACCAAAATATTTTATTTTAATAACTGTTTGCACAACATTCAGAGGAAAACCGTTGTTACAAAGAGTTGTAGAAATGAATTTGATCTCAAGTTTAGATTCAGAGCAAATCCTTAATGTTCTTTGCCTCAACATCTTAAATTAATTTTTTGTTTTGTGGGACAAAAAGAATCCCAACAAATATAAAGACTTGAAAACAGGTTTACAGTATATCAAAGCCTGTTAAAATTTGACCTCGTGCCGCTTCCTGTGTGTGTGTGTGTGTGTGTGTGTGTGTGTGTGTGTATATATATATATATATATATATATATATATATATATATATATATATATATATATATTGTGTGTGTGTGTGTATTTAAAATTAAGCAAATTATTGCTGTTCTACAGTCAAATATGTGGGATACTTTGTCAATTATCTGTTTGAGTTATATTTACCCGACCCTTCTGCCACTGGCAAGATACAGTACAAAGTAAATTTTTTAAGCAAAGTAGTTTGAATTTTATTTCCCTTCTCCTTGATGGGTTGACTAACTAAAGCTAAAGAAACCAGTTTGCCCTACTATATGTCTGTAGTTGGAGGTGAAGAGATGGATACTTTTCTCAAAGACATTAGCATGAAATGAAACCCAAACAGCCTTTGGCCCAGTCAGCTGGGGCTGTAGAATGCACCAACTGCATCTCTGCAGAAAGGTAAGACTCCTAGATATGACTCTAAATCTGATGGTGAGGCTCCTGTAATGCTAGACTTTTGGGTAATTGTGGAGTACCCCTTCATTGCTATCGCTCCCAGGTCCACTCTGGTCTGAAGTGGTAGCACCTGATAGGGTCCTGTCTATGGGTCAAATAGAAATAAACTGTCTACTTATGCTAAACTGAATTGTTTGAAATAGAACTGTTTCATCATTCAACTGTGTTTAAACAAATGACTGATTTTTAATTGAATTATTAATGATGCATAGCAATACTTGAAAACATTAAACTGTGTGCAAACAAATGATTAATAGTAAATGGAATTATTTGTATTAGATAGAATTTAGTGAAATAATTGTATGAAAAATATGATCTCAGGCTCATTTAAAAATGTATCTACAAAATGTATTTAGAAATCATATTTAATATACGAGGATCATTAAATAAGTTTCCAGACTTTTTTTGCATGGGCACTTTTATTGATAGTACGCACATGCAACTCTAGTCCCCTTTGAAGTAATCTCCTCTGGCTGCAATGCACTTGTTGTACCATTCCAACAACTTCTGGAAGGCCCCATCGAAGTCCTCTTGTGTGAGTGTGTCAATGACCTTCGTCACAGCCTCTTTCATCTCCTCAATTGTCTCATAATGACAGCCTCTGAGCTTAGGGAATAAGCAAAAGTCACAGGGAGCAAGGTCTGGACTATACGAAGGATGAGGAACTGTTTTGATGCCCATCTTGGTCAAATAGTCTGTGACAAGGATGGAGTTGTGGACTGGTGCATTGTCCTGGTGGAAATGCCACTGACCCAATTTGAAGAGTGCTGGCCTCTTCCCACAGAATCTCTTCCTGAACTCCCTTAAAACCTCACATAGTAACCCTAACCCTTTGGCTAATTAACTCTGGTGTATTGACTTCCTTTCTCCTCCCACATCTCTCATCCCCCCTCACAGACTTCCTGGCTTCCTTGAATCTCTTATGCCACTCAAAAACTGATGCTCGATTCATGCAAGATGGTCGAAAAGCAGTCTGAAGCATTCCATACATTTCTTTAGCATTTTTTCCTAGTTTAAAACAGAACTTTATGGCATATCGTTCTTCTAAAGTGTCCTCACACCCAGATTGCAATTTTGAAATTCACCAGCTGTGACAATCAGGCTTTAGTAGGGTGTATTCCAATTGCTGCTGTAGCTGTTGATTTGAACCTGAAATCATAAAAATTGGTCAGTCATCTCATAAGATGTATAGTAATAACATAGTGAATTTTCAAGAGTCTACAACAATTTTAAATGCCTGTACAAAAAAGTCTGGAAATTAATGAATGCACCACATATATGTATAAAAAAGATTTGGCCATAAAACCAAACGGCCTTATCCGAGATTTCAGCTTGCAAGACTATATAAATATGAAAATAGAAAAACTAAATATCCCAAATTTGAATGAATTAAGATAGAAATTCAACGTTAAATGTTTTGGCTTTAATAACCTTAATCAGGATTTTGAGATGGTGAAAAATGTTGTTTGAACATTGAATGTTTAAAATAACAGGAGAAAATAAAGTGTGTATAAAGAAAAACGTTTCATGTTGACTTTCCATCATAATGAATTCATTAAATTTGGAATACTTTGTTTTTCTATTTTCTTCATACTGCCGGATTTATTTCCATATTTACTTCTACTTATAAATATATACATATGAAGTTAGAATAATATAGACAATAGTCAGTGGTGCTGTATGACTTAGTTTTTCACCTATGATCACATAAAAAAAGAAACTGACAGTCACCAAGTGTTGTTGACTTAGTCCTGACTTTAATGTATAGTGCTCTATCACTGGTATTGAGCACTTCTTATTTATAAATATAGCAAACTATATTATATACCCAAATTTCTAGATGATATGAAAGTTTTAAGTGAAAGCACTAAAAGTTACTTAAGAAAAAATGTTAGACCAAATCTTGACCTTTCATTTTCATCTTTCTATCTGATTTGATTTTTTTTTAATTATTTGTATGTTGTCAAGTTATTGGTAGTTTATTGTATGGGAGGACGATACATAATTTGGTGTAGTGTTATTTGAATATTTTACTGATTAGTCTGTCATTTCTATATCAACCCTGAAGCTACTTTGGGAAAGTGGGGAAATGTAATAAATGAGAATCTGATCTTTGTCTACTGAGATAAATCCTACAAACTAGCTTGATTATAAATGAATGTTGGTTTGATAAATTGTTTATGTTGTTTCAGAGGGCATCCGAACTGGCTCGTCAACACAAATTACCAAGGATTTATTTGGCAGCCAACAGTGGGGCCAGAATTGGTTTGGCTGAAGAGATAAAACATCTCTTCAGAGTTGCCTGGGAAGATGATGCAGATCCCAATAAGGTGAGAGTAGCTACTTTTTATATTTGTAAAAAAAAAACAAAAAAACTTTGATAACAATAATAAAACTGTTAATGAATGCAAATTATGTAGAAATAATTCCACTTACAAAAATACATCTGAATACAGTAATTAAATAATGAGCTTGTATTAACTTGTATTAAACAAAATTCATATGTTTTAAACAACATGGTACCATCTTTACATTAAATGGCAAGCCTCTTGAATTTGTTGACCATTTCACATACCTCAGTAGCAGTATTTTATCTACTGAAAGCAATGTCAACATGCACATAGGAAAGGCATGGACTACTATTGATAGGTTATTTGACTCGATAGAAGTTTAATTTCCCTGACTTATCCCTCTGCTTCTCTACAGTCCCCACAACGAGTGTCCTGTTATGACACTAAACCATCTGATGGTGAGGTTCTAGTAATGCTGGAGCTTGGTGAATGCGGAGTACTTCTTCATTGCCATCACTCCCAGGTCCACTCTAGCCTAGAGTGGTAGCACCTGATAGGGTCCTCTCTATGGGTCAAATAGAACTAAACTGTGTACTTATGCTAAACTGAATTGCTTGAAATAAGACTTTTGACATTTAAACTACATACTTATGCTAAACTGAATTGTTTGAAAAAAAAACTGTTTTCCAAGCTGTATCTGTGTCAGTACTATTGGTGCACCATTTAGATTTGAACAAAGTACTTGGAGAAAAAGCTAGATAGAAACTACACCAAGATGGTGCATGCTGTTTTGAAGAAATCCTGGAAGCAGCACCTAAAAAAACTGCAGATGTACATCCTATCTCGCCAACTATCCAAGACAAGCAGACAAGACATGCAGGGCACTGCTGAAGAAGTAGGAACAAACTCATAAGCAACGTTCTACTGTGGACTGTCCATGTGGGAGTCCTCTGTAAAGCATTTAACACACCAGTATTGGCTGACCAACAAAAACTTACATTCATTAGTTCTGTGCTGACACTGGGTGCAGTCTAGAGGACCTAAGAGTAATGTTCAGTTGGAGTGGATGGTGAGTGTCAAAGGAATTTATGCTATCAGCCCAACTCAATGATCATTAAGGTTAATGTTGTAATAAATTTAAAATAAAACAAGCAAATAGAAAAATGAATAACAGGAGGGTGAGTTGAACAGACATCTTTTATGTATTATTTTGGATATAGAATATGATTCAGAAAATGTACATCTATATCCTTGCCCTTGAGGTTATAATAATTATGCGGATGCATATTTCCAATCCTCTTGTGAAGACATGGCCCTGGAAGTGACTGTGTCCTCTGTAAAGAGTACGGATGTAACTTGCAAGACACATTCAGGTTAATTGGCTGTGCAATTATCATGACTAGTTAATTTAGCGTCACTTGCGTACATGTCAATTGGTGGCTCAGTGGTAGTTTCAACTCTGTGGTCACTGGTTCGATCTCCAGTGATGGAGATCATGGTATACACTGCTGATGAGATCTAATAAGATTGAAACCGCTGTTCAGTGTTTCCGTAAGTTGTGCGCAAGGGTTCGCCAGATTTTCTGGTCATGGGAATTCAATTCACAATACAAAGTATTGATCCCAGCTATGGGTTAAATAGTACCACTACTGTTCTAGGAGAATGGCTTTGGCATTAAATAACCTAAAAAAGGTTGATATGCCATTAAACAAAAACACCAAACCAAACTAAGTATTGATCCATTCCTTTCAATATTTGTTGCTATTCAATTCAGTACAGAATTTTATTAAAAACTGACATAACTCTGATATGACCAATGCCACTTGATGAGATTCTCTGTTGCATTGTAGCTAATGTTCAGTATTATGACATAGTTTGAACTCTAGTTGCACTATACATTCAGATTAATACTCTTGGGGAAAGTAATGAACTTCTTTATCTCTTCAGCTATAGGTTAAAAAGTACTCTCATTGTCCTCCTACAAGGATAGCTTTTTGTCCAGTCGACTGGGGCTATGGAATGCACTGACTGCTTCTCTGCAGAGGGGTAAGACAACCCCCCAATGAGTATCCTGATATGACACTAAACCATCTGGTGGTAAGGTTCTAGTAATGCTGGAGGTTTGGGGAATGCAGAGTACGTCTTCATTGTCATTGCTCCCAGGTCCACTCTGGCCCAGAGTGGTAGCACCTGATAGGGTCTTATCTATAGGTCAAATAAAACTAAACTGTGTACTTATGTTAAACTGAATTGCTTGAAATAAGACTGTTTTGACATTTAAACTGCAGACTTATAGTAAACTGAATTGTTTGAAATACAACTGTTTTGACATTTGTGTGTAAACAAAGAACTATACCTAAACTAAACTGAATTGTTTGAGACTTTTATGAAAATGACTTAATTTGGCATTAAATGACCTGAAAAGGGTTGATATGCCATAAAATAAACAACCAACCAACCAAGGCTTTAGCATTAAATAACTTGCAAAGTTTACTATGCCATTATGTTATATAGTCACATATGCAGATTCACATCTACATACATGCACATATATATGTAGAATAATTCACAGCAACACAACGCAAGAAGGAAGACGCAGGAACAATTAAGATGCATGAAGGAAAACTTCTTTAACAAAATATATTCACCTCTCACTTTATTTGTAAGGTTTGCGTGTGAGAGGGTGCTGGAAACCGAACATAAACTTCATATTTTGACCCCACTGTTATGACCGTCACGTTGTGTCTTTCTTGTTCTCCTGATGTTGGGGTCTACTCCATCGGGGCTTTCCAAGGGCCCCCTCGGTCGGGTGTGGCCTTCCCTACCACATCTCGTCTCTAACCCTCTGGGAGTCTGCTGGCAACTGCTTTGGCACCCCAAACTCAACTGAGTTAAATAATAATTCAACGCCCACACGATCGCCTACTGGATCTTTGAAATCGGATGTTTAATCGTCATCAAGCGGAAATAACTGTCATGCAGTTCAGAGGTTACTCTCTTCCGGTGCATCACTGTTAGTGGCACAATGGGACCTTCACCTTGTCCCATATCATAAGCCTTAATCCGTCCACGCGATCTCTTTCGATTACTGGCCATTGGAATGTGTCACTTCCTTCCGGTGTATTACCCTGGAATAGCATTTTTGGGCCAGGTCGAAGGTCAAAATATAACGATTAAACAAAGAAACCAAATTCCTGTCTCTTGTCTGCAGATAACCTGAGAATTACTCAGAATTACAACTCTTGTTACCAAGATTTATTATGATCTGCTTCTCTATCCAATCTGAAGTTGAGAATGTTTTTAGAAAAAAATCAGAATGATTTTTGGATAAATTCATCTACAACTTTTCAGATCCTAAATATTTGTCAAATCATTAAAGGAGTACATGAAAAAAATCTTAAGGTAACACCCTAGTTTTTAGATTTTTCCCAAGGCATTTGATTCCATCCACATAAGTATTTTTCAGTCAATAGAAAATATAGACTTATAAAAAGGGCATAGTATGAATCTCTTGGTAAATATTCATTTTCCTTCCTCAACAATCTTCTCCAGCGGTCCTGTATCCAGGCTTGTCTCTTGCCGTGCGTCGTCGAGACTCAAATGTTACCGCCTCCAGTGCATTCAGGCAGGACTTAAGTAATCATGCCAAAATGCCACATCCGGGTCAATTGCACAATGTGGTAATTTACATGTGCACTTATGTCATTCACGATCGGGAGGATGCGAGTTCGATCTTCCCAATCGCCCGTTTCTCTCCCTGATCTCATTTTACATGCCAGACATATCCGTGCATACTTTGAGCTGCCGTGTGTGTGTGTGATTTCTCTCGCTGCAAGATTATAAAAATAGGAAGTTGACTATTTCTTCAATTTTTTTTTTTTAGGGATTAATGTATTTTTTCTTTTTCTTTTAGGGTTTCAAATATCTATATTTGAGGCCAGATGACTTTAAAAAAGTGAGTGCAGCAAATGCTGTACGGGCAGAACTGATAGAAGACAACGGAGAAGCTCGTTATAAAATTACTGATGTTATTGGTAAGAAATTTTCTTTCAGAGTTTCACAATGAGTTGCATTAATTTTTTGTGTAATTTAAAAAAAAAAAATTTTTTAACTAATCACGCCTGTTTTCTTTTATCTTAGTTTTTGCTGTGGAATTTTTATTTTTTCTTAAATTTTTGTTTTGCAATTGAAAAGATTTTTGGGAAATGAGTTTTGAAAAAAGTTATTTATATTAGTTTTAATAGTTGTTTGCCTCCTCAAACTTAATGGATGTATTTGCGGCTGGCTTGTCTCTCCTCTTACCTAGATAGATTTTGTTGTTAAAGATGGATTGTCCTATCTCAGTGGGTCTTTTCTCTTGACTCTAACTGCTTTGCAGGGTTGAGTTTATTGCTTGGTACCTCAAAAATGGGAAAACAGGATCAAATGTTTTTTTTTTTTTTTTTTTTTTTTTCTTTTTTTTTTGTATAGCTGCTCATGATTTTTGATTTGTGAGTGGCTTCCCCATTATAAAACGACCTTGTGTCATATACTGATTTGATGGGAATTCAGTTAAATCACTTCAATTTCTACCTGCCTATGGGCAGACCCATCTGGTGTTTGTGCTTGTTGGGTGATTGTAAGTTTATCACTTGGCATCTGAAGTACCCAAAAAAGGGATTGTCCCATTGGCTGGGGCTGTTCAATACACTGACTGCACCTCTGCAGAGGGGAAAGACTCCCTCCCCAACAAGTATCTCGAATATGACGGTAAACAATCTAATGGTGAGGTGCCAGTCATGCTGGAGCTTTGGGGAATGCGGAGCGCCCCTTCATTGCCATCACTCCCAGGTTCACTCTGGCCTAAAATGGTAGCACCTGATAGGGCCCTGTCTATGGATTAAATAGAACTAAACTGTATTTATGCAAAACTGAATCATTTAAAATAGAACTGTTTTGATATTTAACAGTGTATAAACAAAATATATACTTATACTAAACTGTATTGGTTGAATTAGAACTATTAACTGAATAGCTTGAAATAGAAATGTTTTTGACAATTAAACTGCGTACTAATGCTAAACTCAATTGTTTGAAATAAAACTGTTCATTTGTATAAAAATGGATTTGGCATTAAATAACCTACAAAGGTTGATATGTCATTAAACCCTAAAAAAGAAAGAAACAAAAACTAAAAAGGGTATGCTGAGGGGATCAAGCATTTTTTGTAATGACCACATATGAGTCTTAATTGGTGTATGTCTCTCCACTACAAAATGACTTCATGTCAAATCTGATTTGATGAGAAGTTGGATAAACCCCTTCACATTCTTCTAAGAAAATCTCCACAACTTTTCATCATGACCTTTACGCTTAACATCAGCAGTGACTCTAAGATTTCTGTATAAATGCTATTATGAAGTGAACCTTTATTTTTTTTGTCTGTTTATATGAAAGAATAAAATCAGAGTGGAAAGCATTTGCCACAATAGATGATGTGCTCAAGACAAATCTGGACATGACTCTATATGCCAATCTCTTTAATAGTACTGTTTTGTTTGTGATGTTATAGATAAGCAAATCACAGGCTATCACAAAGACTGATATCCATGCTAGGAATATCATTGTATGAGTATATCCAAAGCAAGTTAATTCAGTACAGAGTGAAGAATATGATTATGGCATACTGTAGCTATAAGTTCTTCTGGGCCGGACTAATTTCAAGGTTTACAGACGACAGGTAGAATCATGCTGTTTTCATATATCTAAGAGACTGGTAATGACCCCTCAGAAGACCTCTCCAGAAGATGAAACTTTCAAGTGATTCAGGCTAACATGGAGAAGAGCAAGACCAAGAGTGAAATGGAAGTACATTGTGGCCAGGGATGTAGAAATCATTAAACAATCTGTCCAATAAAGGAATTGGAAGCATACTTTAAAGTGATCAATTCCTATGTTACATATTGATCTTTGATGGGTTGGTTAGTTTGTGGATTTCAAAACATGATATGCACCTGTGTTTTATGGTAAACAAGACAGTGAAAATGCCATGTGAATTGTGTAGGAAGAGTGTGTAGGTGTCCGAAAAATAGATAACGATAGAAGTTTTCAACTCCAAACAGTCATGAAAATTAGTGGTAAGGAGTCACACCATCAAGGGGGCCAGACAGCCACAGATCAAGAAGTAGAGAAAAGTCTGAATCTACAAGACTCATTAATGTCAAAAGTGAGTATGATTCCAGAACAAAGGAGAAATGATGATGATTAAATGTTTTAAGTCAGCTTTATGCAGGCAGAGTGAAGAAGTAAGCCTCTGAAGATATTGTCCTAGCAGTTCCCTATCTATTTGACTCTCATATGCAACAATTTTGCCACCTCTCATAATAAACAAGAGAGATTATATTTTTATGCAATAAGTGTTATTGCTTCTTCTCTGCTATGCAACACCTGTCTTTATTACTGTCTTATTTAGATTAGGGTAAGTAGGATTGGTTTTAGAATAAAATGGACCTTTTATGAGAGAGTAATGAAATGAATATCATTGTTGTAGAGAGGAGAGGAACCTGCATTTGTTGGTTAGTGGTTACTAATAACAAGTCTCATGTTATTGTTACTCTATCATTTGGCTTGGTAGCTAATGTTAGACTTCTGCTCGATCTGTGGCTGTTTGACATAGTACAAAGTATTCATCCACTCCCCTTTTATATTTGGCTGTGTTCCCTGCAGTGACATAGTGAACTGTGACAATTAGTCATTCGATTTTATTGAGAAAGTACTATAGTTATGTATTATGCTAATAACTCTAAAATGATTTAAGGACTTTTTTTTTTTTTTTTTTTTTTTTTTTTTTTTGTGGGAGGTGGTGTTAATTGTTCTGTTTACTGATACTGCAGAATTAAAACCACTACTGGAGAGACTCTGCCATGGTGTAATGGCTGAAGTGCTGTGGGCTTGAAGTAAGCAAGTTCAAACTCCAGTTCACTTTCAAAACTAATATCCTTGGGGAAAGGTATGAACCCCCATATTCCCTCAGTTAAGGGTTAAATAATATCACTGTTGTTCAAGGAAGGCTTTGGCATTAAATAATTTACAAAGGTTGATATGCCATTAAACAAAGAAAAAGTAAAACCACTACTTAACGATTAGCAAACAAAGATGACTATTTGGGTGGGGGGGATTTTTAAGATTAAAAAAAAGGCACATATGCCAGAAAATATGATTTTAATAAATGATAAAAAGTATCGGAAATTCTTAACCAAACTTTCAACACCTTGGCGAGAGAGAAGGTAATGTTTCAAATTTTGTAATTCTATATTAAGTGACTTTGGAATGTTAGTAGTTAATGGAGACACTAGTATGATTATTACATTTTCTATACAGGCAGAGAAGATGGAATTGGTGTTGAAAATCTCCGAGGATCTGGCATGATAGCTGGAGAAACATCCCAAGCGTATGATGAAATTGTCACTATCAGTTTGGTGAGTGAATATTAAAGATAATTGTATTCATATTATATTTATTTCATTTTATAATTGATTTGATTTTACTTGCTGTGAGTTTCATATTGGTTGCTTGGTTTCTGTGTGTTAGAGGATCATAATCAAATGAAGACTATTGACTTGACTGAGAGCTTAATTGGAGATTATTCTAAGTTGATCTCTGCGGTTATCAGATGATAAAATGTTATTTCGGGCCATCTAACAAAATAAGACATTTGATATGATGTAAAAAAATTTTTTTGACCTCCTTAATGGTGACAAGGCCAAATCTGTTTTTTTACCTGGCCATGTTAGATGTTAAGTAGTGAAAAGAACACTACATATTTGTCAAAGATGGGAGGACAAAAAATTTGTTCAAAAGAAGCTTTCAGAAACTAATAAGAATTTTTTGTTTATAACTTTTTTTTTTTTTTTTTGTTGTGCATTTATATCATGTTCATATTTCTGTATTAATCAAAACATAATTATTTCATTAAAACATTTTTTTCTCCCCACCCAAGCATTGTTTAGGTGTCTCTGCTAGTAATTTTACTGGTGTAAGTATAAAAAAAATAAATGAATTCATGTGTTTGTTCTTAAAATGAATGACTTAAAATTCCCTCTAGTTTCACTGTATTTATGAACCATGTAGCATCAACTGATGCTCAAGATTTGAAAATTCTTTGAAAATGGTAAAGAAGAGAGAAAATGCTAAAATGCATAGAGATTACTTCATTAAAACATTTTGTCTCATCTTTTATTTTTTCTTGAGCATTAATGAAAACTTTATTGACTGAATAATCAGCAACAGGAATTATTGCTATATATAGTATGATATAGCAATGCACATACTTTATGCTCAGTACAATGTAATGTGTTGTTTATCTTATAGACTAACAGATGGCAACATCATACAAAATAATTTGTATATGTGGTAACATTTAAGTTTAGTCAGTTTGTGTAGTGTTAGTTTAGCTATAATGATAGAAAAATTGCAGAATTGGATAAGTCATACACATAGTCACAGGTACTTTACTGCACACATACATATCTGCTAACATTGTTTTAGATCAGACTAACTGAAGAAAAGTTCACTTAGCCTGAATATTGTGATACAAAAAAAATAGTTTGAAGAGGAAGTGTTTGACTTGAAAATAAAATTTAAATCAGTTTTAAAGTTTTTCAATTAACTGAAAATCCAATGCCTTTTGGTTCTGCTTCCCAATTTTGAAAATAATTCATGGAATTATCTATTTGATATGCATTCCTCAGATCATTTAAAAAAAGAATGCAGCAGTCTTTTTGATAACCTGTGATTAACCCTTAGAACCCGAAGGTACTGCTATTCCAGTACTTTCACATAGTGCGGAAGCATTGTAGAATTTTAGGCATTTAGGTTCAAAGAATTAAACTATTTAAATTGTGCAACTTTTTTGGCTGGTTTTAGAATATACTGTGTCCCCAGTAAAGGGGTAATTCCTTTCCCTACAAAAGGAGTGTCATGAGTATGACATTAAACTGTATTTAGTGGTGAGGCTATAGTTCTGGAGTATGTGGAGTGACCTGATTACTACCATTACTACAAGGTCCACTCTAACCTGGAGTGGTAGTACCTGTTTGGGTGCTTTCTACACGTCAAAGAGATTTGTTTGAAAATCATTAGTATTCGATAGGAATACTTCTAAAATAAGTGTGTAAACATGATCATTCATGATATCATTAGTTGCTTGATATATAATTACTTGCAAAAACTAGGAGACTGATTTTGGCATCAAATAACTCAACAAGGGTTGACCTGCTGTAGAAATAACCAGAATCCTTTATGAAACACTGTATATAACACTTTTGTTGTGGAAAATTTTCAGTTAATATTTTTCTAAGTTGTATATATAAATAAATATATATATATATATATATATGAATATTTTTGTTGTTGTCTTTGTTAATTTTAGGTTACCTGTCGTGCTATAGGTATTGGTGCCTATCTAGTTCGTCTTGGACAAAGAATCATTCAAGTGGAAAACTCCCACATTATTCTGACAGGTGCTGGTGCACTTAATAAAGTAAGAATAAAATACTGTTCCATTAAAGAAAAAACAATTGTTAATTATTACTAAAAAGAATGTTTTAAATAGTAAAAATAAAAGAGCATATTTGATAACTTAAAATGATTACTATTTGTGTTGTATAATGGGATATTAAATGTTAAAACAAAGATGGTGGCATCAATTCTCATCAGAATCCAAAAATCAAAGTTTACTCATTCGAAATATTTATTGAAACATAATTGTTAAGGATTTTACAAGGTTACTGACTTTGTTGAGCACTTTCAGATGTTAATATTCCCCACTCATCATCATCTGTTCTTTTTATTAAACTCTCATTGAATTAATGTTTTATTGCTGTGTTCATGAACATTGACTGTAAAATTGTGACTATTAGATGGAAATATGACGAGTCTGAAATTTTCATATTTTGACACCCCTGCCCCCAAAAATGTCTGTAGTAGTATTTTAAGATACTACAGAACTGTTAGTGGTGATGTTTTTGCCCTGAAATTATGCCTTGCTCTAAAGTTATCATCTCATGAAAGTTTGTTGGCAATAGATCTGTTTTCATTCATTTATTTTTTGCAGCACGTGCATGAAATATATAGATAAGGTTTGGAATAAAATCTGATGGTATGAGAAAAGGAAAACAATACAGAAAATCAAACTGATGTTATTTCTTTAAACTAATAAAACAAAAAAAAACATTTACAGTTATTCGTCTTGTGAAACATGGCAATTTAATTTTCTGAATTATCTCCCTTTTCTCCTATAAATTTGTGAAAACAATTCTGCTTTTATTTTAACTGTGTTTTTAAGAGTGCAGGATTTTGTCCAAAATATTAACAAAAGATTGACAACTAACTTTTAAGAGATGTAAATATTTTGTGTAAATTTATTTTAAATTTTTGGTTTCTTATTTGAACTGATGTCTCATCTTTGTTTTGGTGATGGTAAGTGTAAATAAAGATTAAGATGATTATTATAATGAAATAAGCAATACAGGGTTTTCAGAAAAATATAATTTCGTAATTTAGTAGCTTGACCAATTCTTGTTCAAATGATTTCAAATTTTAACAGCATGTATTGAAACTAATTAGAATTCTGTGTTTATTGTTTTAAATACTTTTTTTTTTTCTTTTTTTTCCCTCTGTTATAGAAATGCCATTTGTTGGAAAAGAAAAGGAATTTAAACATTGAATTTTGAGTTGTTTCTTTACATGCTGTTAAAATTTGAGATCATTTGAGAGAGAATTGGTCAAAATATTAGATTATGAAATTTTATCAATTTTTTTAAAACATCCTGTACATCTCAAATGATATTGAATTTTTTAAAACTCCCTGTTTAATAAGACTATTATTATGACAGAATAAACAAAGTTTATTATACAACTACTAAAGTATTTAACAGGCTTATTTATAATTAGTTTGTTGTTTTTTTTCCAACTCATTTTGTTCAGTCTTGTTTATAGCACTAAAGTGCATCTGATAGCAAGCCTACACTTCTAGAGATCTGGGGAGTGTGGAGTACCCTTCATTGCTATTACTCCCAGCCCCACTCTGACCCAGCGTATAAATACCTCTTGGGGCCCCATCTATGGATCAAATAGATCTGTTTAAGAAATATTTGTATTTGATAGGACTATGTGCAAAAAAAAAAATCCAACAACTATACAAAGAAATTAATATAAATGTACCATGTTTGCAGTTCCCTAACCTCTATACATAAAATAACCCTAGATGGGTTGACATGCCATTAAAATCATTTTGTTCAAGCATTGGTGTCAAATAAAAAGTTATATTTTGCAGCACACCCCTTGAAATTACTCTGCATCATACATGGTGACAGTCAAACTTGGAATCTTCAAGTTACACTAGCTTAACAATTCAAGCAACTTTTGAATATATCTGGTGCGTTACCAATTCCCTAGCAGAATGTTTTCTGTGCTGCAAAATGGAATGTCTCTTCTGAAATTACTTGTAAATATGAGAGAGATAAAATGAATTTTGGTTCATTCAGGTTTCAATGGAGGTTCTCATTGTGTTTTGATTATCATTGTATAAAATGAACATAGCAATATGAGAATTAGTTAAACAAAAACAAAAAAGAACCTACCAAGATGAGGACAAATGTCTGCAATAAAAAAAAAATTAATTCTCAGATTAAGAAGCCTCATCTCAAAAGGATTCCCAATAAAGACAATAGCAATACGAGTTGAAATACTGGACAAAGCTGTTTACGTTCCTCATCACGCTAATAGCCTTGGGAAGAGTATGAATCCTACTATTCTTCCTCCAGCTATGAATAAATAGTGGGGAAGTTGAGGGGTTTTAACCTTGGTATGACAACCAGTCTAGGAGAAAGAAAATTCTAAATTCAAACTTGTTACATTAACTTGGTTGGGAACCACCTTTGGATACCAATCCCTCAGAAATTCCTTGCATGTGTGGAGTCGGCTTAATCCACATCAAGTGAATTTTGTCGTACACACGTACACAGATTTCAATACACTGGAAAATAATGTTGCAAAGATGGCTGGATGCATTGACTTCTTTTATATTTGATATAATTTTCCTTCTTTGAAATTTCAGGTGTTGGGACGAGAGGTCTACACAAGTAATAGTCAATTAGGAGGCATACAGATTATGCACAACAATGGCGTGTCCCATGATGTGGCTCCAGATGATTTTGAAGGAGTCTTCAAAATATTGCAGTGGCTCTCTTATTTGCCAAAGGTAAATTTTTCATGTCAGACTTTAGCTGTTTCTTCTTCTTACTATTACTACTAGTAGTTCCCCCACCCCACCCCGGTGGCAGTGCTTGGAATATGGTGACTTCAACCTTGGCTGAAGGGTAGACCCCTTCCAAAAAAGGAATATTCTGTGTATGACCCTAAATTGCACCCCACAGTGAAACTCCAGTTCTGGAGCTCTTGAAAGTGTAGTCACACCTTGTCATTTGTCAAAAAAACTTTTTGTATGGAATTTTTTAATTTCATTCTTTGTAACTAATAGTACTGTATTAAAAAAAAATTTTCTTTTAACATATAAAGTGAATCCAATTTTGGCAGACATATTTTGTCCCCCCCCCCAAAAAAAAACAAAAAAAACTGTTTCCCAGATCTTCACAGCCCACTCTCTCTCCCCTCTTGGATTATTTTGAAGCTTCTTATCTATCAATATTTACATGTTACTGTTATTGATATAAATTTTTCTTTTTCTTTTTTTTTTTTTTCTTTTTTTTTTCCAAATTGTTTAATTTTTACATGATCTATTTTATATGGTTGCAATGGCCTATAATAAGAAAATGAAAATGTGCTTAAAGGATTGTACTGTGACACCCTGGGGAATGTGGAGTACCTCTTCATTGCCATTACTCCAAGGTCCACTCTAACCTGAAGTGGTTGTATCTGTTAGGGTCCCATCTATAAGTCAAATACAACTGTTTGCACATTTAACTATGTGCAAACAAATGACTGTTAAATAAAATTATTAGTATTAAATAGCAATACTTGAAACCACACTATAAACAAATGAGCTCTGGCTTGTTTATGATGTTGCCTACAAACTATTTATTTACAAATTTATACATATATAAACAGGATTTGGCATTAGATAACCTAAAAGGGTTGATATACCATAAAATCCACAAAACCAACTGTGATGCTCGGTTTAAATAAGCCATTTCTATTTTGGCTTCATATCTATTAAGTACTTTATCACTTTGTAAATTGACCTTAGTATGAAACTAGACTGCCTTATTGTCTTTACTCCCAGATCCCCTCTGATTTGGAGTGGTAGTACTTGTTAGGATCCTTTCTATGGGCCAAATAGATCTCTTTAAGAAATATTTATATTCAGTAGGAGTATATAAAAAAGAAAATGATCTTAACAAAACAAAAAATGTAAATAAAGTACATACAGTGAATGTGTTTCCCTAACTTCTAAGCTCAAAATAACTCTAGATGACTTGACATGCTATTAATCATACATATATATTTATATATAATCTAACTTATAATTGTGTTGACACTGTCAATAATGCTGGGTGACTGTTAGTATCTCACCAATGTGCTTCGGTGGGAGGGCCCTCTTGGGGTAAAGATTAAAGCACTGGACTGCGGAATTGTTGTGAATGAATTCAAACTTCAGTTCACTTTTGGACAAATACCCTAGGGAAAGGTATGAAGCCCCTTATCCTTCCGGCTATGGGTTAAATAGCATCACTACTGTTTTTCTAGAAGGATGGTTTTGGTATTAAATAACCCATGAAGGTTGATTTGCCATTAAACAAAGAAACCAAACCAATGTGCTCATCACACATAGCTTTTGGTCTAATGATCACATAGGCAAGAAAATGACTCTCACCCAGTACTGTTGACTCTGTCTATACTATTGTAACTTTGATCTACATATCATCTATCACCTATATTGAGCATTCTCTCTTTATAGATATATTGCAAACTGCCTTCATATATATATATATATATATATATATATATATATATATATATATTGATACCATGTAAACCATTACTACCTGCTGCGTGGACAAGTTGTTGGTTTTTAAACAGATTCTTCACCTGTTTGCTTTGGCCTGATCGGGTGGTGAGTGTGTGGGCACCCAGCAACACTAAGAACACAATCTAACAGAGGGTGGATGAGATTGGTTTGATCCAATGGTTACTCACTCCCTGGGAAGGAGTAAACCTTTTAAAAAAATAACTTGGTAGTTTTACATAACTAATCTTGCTTTGTTCTCTCTTTATATTGCTTATCAAATTGAAGTAACAAAGTAATGAATAAAGTTCCCCCAAAGTAAAATGAAATTAATTTTAAGTTCCTTGAGATATATATAGTTGAATTTTGAAGACCTAATTTATTGGCAAAAAATTGCTGCTAACTTATATATGAGTAATAATTTGATAAAGTTGAAATTCAAATGTGAGTTCAAGCTTCATTTGTGCATTTGTTCACTTTCGGATTAATGCACTTAGGAAAGGCATGAACTCCCTTATCTCCCAGCTTTGAGTTACTGCTGCTTTTCTACAAGGATGGTTTTTGGCTTTAAATAGTCCATGAAGGTTAATATGCCATTAAACAAGGAAACCAAAACTAAATTCAAATATAGGAACAACTCGGCAACCTTTCAATCGAATCAACTTGAAGCAATTTAACTTTTTATTTTAAAAGTGAATAAAATACAACACATTACTATTGCTCTGATGGTGGTTTGATATAAAAAAAACAAATATTTAATGTTGGCAAATAATTCAATTATGAGTAAAATCCTCCTCTGACTACTTTTTTTTTTTTTTTTTTTTTTTTTTTTTTAAATATTTATCTATTTATGTACCATCTGATTAATTTACATTTTCCGGTTTTTATGTATATATAAATAAAGACTTTTAGTGAAAGGTGACATGAATTACCTTGTGATCTTAAGCAATCCTGTATGGGTCTTGCCTACAGATGTCTAAGTAAAAAATCTGCCCTCTTTTGGAACCTGAATTTATGAAAGAATGTCTTGTGTTAGCAAGAGTTGAGTCACATATGTAAATTTTGGCTTCTCCAACACGTGTATATATAGCAGATTTATGAAAGAGGAACGGGATTTTTTTTTTTTTTTTCTTGGTTTGATGTTTTAGAGACAGATGGAGGACTAGGCAAAGGAGAAAAGATTGATTTGCTAGTAAGTGTTGGACTCAATTTTTGACCCACTCAACGAAGAATTAAAAAAAATTTTTTTTCCACTTCAAGACTACTTGATATCGGTGAGAGAGCATATCTATCTCTTGGTCTGATGATTGCATTGATAAACTAACAGTTATCAAGTGTTATTGACTCTGTCATTGCTATCCTATTGCCCAGTCGGCTGGGGCTATTGAATACACCAACTGCTTCTCTGTGGAGGGTTAAGACCCCCCCTCTAAAAAAACGAGTGTCCTGATTATGACACTAAACAATCTGATGGTGAGGTTCCAGTAATGCTGGAGCTTTGAGGAATGCAGAGCATCCCTTCATTGCCATTGCTCCCAGGTCCACTCTGGCCTGGAATGGTAGCACCTGATAGAGCCCTATCTATGGTTAAATAGAACTAACTGCATACTTATTCTAAACTAAATTGGCTGAATTAGAACTGTTTGCTAAACTGAATAGCTTGAAATAAAAATATTTTTGACAATTGTGTATTTATATTTATACTGCCTACCTATGCTAAACTGAATTATTTGAAATGGAACAATTTTTGACATTGAAACTGTACTTACACTAAATTAAATTGTTTAATATAGAACTGTTTTGACATTTAACTGTGTGTAAACAAAATCTGTACTTATACTTAACCGAATTAGAACTGTTTTGACAATTAAACTGCATACTCATGCTAAACTGAATTGTTGGAATAGAGCTGACTATTTGCATTAAAATGGATTTGGCATTAAATAACCTACAAAGGTTGATATGCCATAAAACCCAACTAACCAACTATGCTATCCTAACTCATGTCCTGATGTTTCATTTGATAGTTAATATTGAAATACATTAAAAAAAAAAAACCCAAAAAAACAAACCAAGTGATTATGAATTTTATCTTCATACATACTAAACATTTTTTCCTACGTGTCTTGTACTTAAAAGCATGAATGTCTAAAAGTTCTGAATGTATTTCTGTTGTAGTATCATGGCGGACCTCTTCCAATTATTCATCCTTCTGATCCCGTTGAACGACCTATTGACTTTTTACCTACCAAAGCCAGTTACGATCCAAGATGGCTGTTAAATGGCCGACCTGATCCATGTAAGTGAAATTTCTATTATTGGAATTTGGGTAGCCATCTTGTTTTCAGTTGAGTGATACAAAAGATACTCCTAAGTAACGTGGCTGCATTAAGTCTAGACTTACTGATTGGTTAATCTACTGCTTCTACTGATGGGAAAGTCTATAAATATATCCTAGCAATTTGTAGACAGAAGATGCTGGAATGAGGACCATGTCCCAGAGAGACTGGGCCCCCAGGCCCCTGGTTGAGCAGCCCAGGAGAACGGGAAAGAAACGCTGTTATGACCGTAAGAGTGGGGGTTTCTGTTCAGTTTCCAACTCCCTCTCACACACAACCCTTTCAAATAAAGTGAGAGGTATATTTTTCTAAAGACCTGTGTCCACTCGTCTTCATTGCATCATTATGTTTCTGCATGCATATGTATTATGCGGCTATACAACATTAGGAGAATAATAATTTATGAGTGTATCATGTGATGGAAATTTAATAGTTGATTGTGTGCTGAGGAGTTGTGGTAGAAAGAAGACGAAAGAGACAAATTGCCCAAAGTGAATTTTGGAATGCAGTATTTCTTTTATCAACCCCAAAAAAGATGTTTAAAAGCATCTCCACTATTAGAACTAACCTGAGCAGGGAAAACCTCTTCTAAAGTGGGAGATTAAAATGTGACAGGTGTGAAGAAACAACTATCAATGGCTTTAGGGTTCATTTTCAAGATAAAGTGACAGCTTGATACATTGTGTAATACTTAATAACCCATGGTTCTGTGAGATGAACTGATGCCTTGATAATTACTAAATAGGACTGTGAATTCAGTGTAGAGATGAGAGGAGAATCTGAGTAACCAATGATAATTCACTATAGAGCTATGTATCCCTTCAAGATTAAGTAAACTGGTTCCTCACAAAAATATTTAGTTTATATTGCAAATCTTTTAGATTTGATTAGCCAATCATCATCAATACAACACAAATTAAACAACCATAATGCTTCAGCTTTGCAAACTTGAAATTAACTTCCAGTGCCATGTTTTCTTGACAATCTCTAAACTAGCCTACCCTGCTGGTGGGGCTTAGAATATGCTGATTGTATCCCCCCTGTAGAGGCTAAGATCTCTTTTTCCCTCAAAAAATGATACTGAGGTTCCACTTCTGAAGATATGAGGAGTATGAAGAACCCTTTCATTATCGTTACTTCTAGGTCTATTCTGACCTGGAATGGTAGTTACCTGTTTGGGTTCGATCTATGGGTCGAATAGAACTGTTTAAAAACTATTTCTATTCAATAGGAATACTTGATATTACTAAATTATTCAAGAAGAATTACTTAAAGCAAAAATTGTCTAAGTATTTTTATTAGTTACTTGAAACCATGTAACAAATGACTATTATCAAATAGAAATAATTACTTGAAACCATACAACTATTTGTAAATTATTTGTATCTGCTAGGAATACTTGAAACCATACAACTGTGTGCAAATTATTTGTGATCGATAAGAATACTTCATATGTGTGCAGAAAGCTTAAGAAACAACAGCACAAAAATGTAAATATAAGTGTATAATAAACACAATTTCCTCACTTCTAGGTGTGAAATAACCTTAGATATGTTGATATTCCATTAAAATCCATTTATCCAAAAATGGCTATTAATGGGGGGGGGAACTCGTAATTAATATTCAGACATTAATAACTCAATGGTGTTAATGTTATAATCCTCACATCATCATCATGTTGAGCTAACCAATTGTTATTGTTCATGATAAACAATTTTTGTTATCTGGTACATATTTTTTAAAAAGTTTGAATATATAATTTAGATATAACATGAATGTGATATATGTGAATAATTGTCTGATATTAATCATTGTTTTATACCATTTAATCTTTTGTTATTATTTCCAGCAAAGAAGGGTTTATGGATCAGTGGGTTTTTTGACAAAGACTCTTTCATGGAAATTATGCGTCCTTGGGCACAGACAGTCGTTTGTGGACGAGCCAGGTGTGTAAATTTCATTAAAAATAGAAAACTGATAATATCTATGTATTTTTTATACTGTAAGTGATAATGTATTTTTAAAACCCTTTTTTTTTTTTTTTTTTTTTTTTTTTTTTTTTTTTTTTTTTAAAATACTATTTGAGAAAATGAGTTGCAGTTAAGTTTACAAAGTACTGACTCCATCCCATATAAGCTGAGACATTTACATATACATTTCATACTCTAAATCAATTCACCCTGTCAACAGGGCTTAGAATATGTAGATTCTGTCTTCTGCAGAGGAGTAAGAACACCCTTTCCCTCAAAAAGGACTTCTGGGTATAATTAAACTGCATCTTATGGTGAGGCTCCAGTTCTGGAGATCAAGGGTGTATGGGATACCTGTTTATTGGTATTAAATTTCCTCCTCTAAATGTATTAATTATTATGGGGCACAGCCCAGTCAGCTGGGGCTGGAGAAAATGCTGACTACATCTATGCAGAGAGGTACCCCCACTTCAAATTAGTATCCTGCATATGACATTAAACCAACTGGTAGTGAAGCTTCAGTCTTGGAGATCTGGGAAATGTGAAGTATCCCTTCATTGACATTACTCCCAGGTCTACTCTGATCCAGAGTTGTGGTAACTGATAGGGTTCTAGCTATGGTTCAAATAGTCAAACAGTTCTATGTGCTAACAAATAACTTATGCTAAATCGAATTGTTAGATATAGAACAGTTGACCATTTAACTTTGCATAAACAAATGACTGATGCTTTATTGAATTGTTAGTGATACATAGCAATAATTGGAAAGCTTCACTATTTGTTGTAAATAGTATTATTTGTGTTAGATTGAAATATTTGAAACTATAGAAGACTCCCTTTTCAATAGCTACTACACCGAGGTGTAGGGGAGGGCGCTACTCCTTTCCCTGGATTGCTCCACTTTACCCTTATAAATACCTTATATTGCTGAGTGTTAAGCAAGGAGGTATCAAGTACCATTTTTAAAGACTTTGGTATGACACGACCTGGGAGTGAATCCAGGTTTACTATTAATTTATGTCTCACTTGTAAAAATAACAAGTATATAAAAAATGTTATGAGTAGAAAGTTTATATTTATTTTTATAATTCTTAAATTATGTTTGTGATAATTTATTTGTTAAAACTTTTTGTTATGAATATTACATAAAATGAATTAAATTTTCAAAATACTATCTTTGTCCTATAAGTGTAACATTTGTATACTCAAAATATATCACTTATTATGGGGCATGAGTACTAATATAAAGTTATATATCAAATCATTATTTATCTACATGATGTGGGCTAATTACAATCGGAAAAGAATTGTATATTTTGTAAGGAAGTCATTAAAAATTGAACTTGTATGAAGAAATTAACTAAGTTTAAAAAAAAGTGCATTTTCTAATATTTATAGATAAAAATGATACTCACTGCTAAAGTTGTATTTTTAATGAAAAAGTGCTGTTCATGCCTTTTTCATATTCAACTTATAAACAAGTATTTGATATTTTTTCTGTTAATTTAAATTTTTTTATTTTAGTTGGAGCGAGAGTTTTTTGAGTTATATAATTTGTTAGTTTTGAATTGGTCATATGTAAATGACACATCACTAGTAGCCATCATATTTACCAACCCCTCCGCTCGGGCAGGATATGACACAAGGTCAGTTGTTAAGCGGAGTTTAACAGGTTTGAATTCAGTTTTCCTTCTCCTAGACTAGTTGCCTCACCCAGGCTGAAGAACCTAGTCTGCCCTACTACTTACCCATAGCTGGAGGGAGGATATTTTGGATTCATACCTTTCCCAAGAGTATTAGTGCTATGTGAAATGCAATCAGTCAGGTCCAGGATTTGAACTCGTGTCGCCGTGTTCATATCCTGCGATGCTAACCATTACACCACGGGCACCTCCTAGTAGCCATCATACCCAATCAGGCATTCTTCAAGGTGCACCTTGTACAAAGAACTAGTAGGCATCATACCAAATCGAGCATTCTTCATGGTGCACCATTGAAGAATGAACTAGTTGTCAGATATCATACACCTAGTTTACATGATTTCAGTTCTCCTGTTATGATGGAATTCATAAATGCAAATTACCCCATCTCCTGTTCACCCCATGTTTTTATTTGCCCTCTGCTGAGAAGGGTGGTCTATGTTCTTTTTCCCTCTCTGTCAGTTGGGGTCTATACAGACCCCACTTTAAGAAGCCCTACTCTGTGACACATATTAACAATCCATTTCTGTCAAAAATTTTTCAATAATTATGAATAAAAATGATACTTGTTACTAAAGTCGTATTTAAACTTTTTTTCTTTTTTAAATCAAAAAAGTGCAGTTCAAGTTTTTTGTATATTTAACTTAAATATTTAATTTTTTTTCTGTAACTATTTTAATAATATTTAAACTTTTTATTTTGTTTTTGTTAATATTTCAGGCTGGGTGGCATTCCAGTTGGTGTAGTTTGTGTGGAAACCCGGACTGTTGAAGTGACCATTCCTGCTGATCCTGCAAATCTGGACTCTGAATCAAAAGTAACTTTTAATTTTCTTTACAATTTTCCCTCGTACAAATAGTGTGTGTGTCTGTGTGTGGTGTTTTAAGTACAGGAATGTTGAGTACAGGTAAATGCACTCTATTAAGTGTGGTAGTTGAAGTTTAGGACAATCAATTATTGACAATGTTATTACATCTGCCACATTGTGTATTTTGTATTTACTTAGTTATTTAAAACTTTTTATGATCAATAGATAAAATTGTGTTTGTTGGATTAGCTGAATACATATTTTTCAAAAAATAACACTGATCAGTGTTTCAATTAAAGACAGGATATGATTTTAATTTATTTATCCTTTTATTATTTTAATAATTTTTAAAAACTTTATTATATTTTTAAATATTTCTTATCTAAAAATTTGATTTTTTTTTTTTTTTTTTTTTTTTTTGAGAATTTAAAAAAATTCTTAAAATATTTTTAAAGATTTTATATTAAAAAAAAAATTCAAATTTATACTTTTTTAAATTCATATCTTTTTTTTAAAAACATTTTTTTAAATTTATATTTGAAAGAAATATTTTTTAAAGATATTTTTAAAATTCATATTTTTTATTGTTATAATTAAATTGTTAAAATTAAATAAAAAAAACTATTTAAAATTTTAATTTAATTCTTGTAAAATTTATTTTACTTTATTCCTTTTTTTTTTTTTTTTTTTTTTTTTGTCAGTAGGATGGAAAATTTTTTAAATCGATACTTCTTGTCAAAATTTCCCCTTATTTTATTTAGCTAATTAAGTGGATTCAAAGGCTCTAGCAGCTGTGTATTCAGTTTATAGTTTTCAAAAAGTACTAGAAACTTTTGTGCCTACTGAATATGTTAATTTGTTCAATGTTAAAAGAATGATAATGCTGCTACTACTGAATGGATGCACCATCTGGACTCTAACGAAAGGCTTAGAGAAAAGGCTAGATTGGAATTACACATGAATGCTATGTTATATTGAACAAATTCTGGAAAAAGCACCTTGCATAACACCAAATGTACAGCCACTTACCTCCCATCTCACAAACTATCCAAGACTGACAAGACATGCCGGGCACTAGTGGAGGAGTAAGGAAAAATTCATATGCGACATTCTCTTATGGACTTCTGCTCATGGATGTCTGTATTGGCCTATCAGCAAAGACTTAGATACAACAGCTTTGTATGAACATTGGATGCCGTCTAGAAGACCTGCTTGGTGCAATGGGGGATAAGGACAGATGAAAGAGAATCTGTGCTATCAGCATGACTTGATGATTCTCTTAAATGCCATAAAGTGTTAGTTACCCCCACCCCCACTTTTTTTCTTTTTTTTCTTCCTTCAAATTTTCACTTCATTATCCACCACACAATGTTTTCTAGATTTGGGGAGTTGCTATTATTTCATTCTTGACTTCCAGTCAGCACTAAAATGTGTTAGACATTTTTTCAATAATCAGGCATATTTAAAATATTTATTTCCAGAGAAGATTTCTATTGGCACATTATACTGTCTGCTTAACTTATTATTTGCATTAGTCATATTCTCTAAGATATTCCAGCTGGGGCTGTAGAATATGCCAACTGCATCTCTGCAGAGGAGTAAGACCCCTTCCAGTGAGTGTCCTGAAACCATTGAATGGTGGGTAAAGAAATGAACTTTGGCTCATTTAAAAATGTTACCTACAAATTATACATTAACAAATCATATTTAAAGGAAAAAAAGTTGGCTGCTGGTTTAAACAATGATCGAGTGAGTAGAATTACATGGCCATTTTTATTTTCATAACATTTAAACCAATGAGGAGCAGGTCTTTGATTTCCACAAAAACCCAATAACATTTTTTAAGAACTGAACTTTATAATGTTAAACTTTTCTATTTCTGTATTCACCCTAGAATATCCAACAAGCTGGTCAAGTATGGTTTCCTGACTCAGCCTACAAGACAGCTCAGGCGATAAAAGATTTCAACCAAGAAGAATTACCTTTAATAATCTTTGCTAATTGGAGAGGGTTTTCTGGAGGCATGAAAGGTAAGATTTTTAAGTATTTCTTTCTCTCTTTAGTTCTCGGTTTCTCTCACTGTTTTCTTCTCTCTTTTTCTTCACTTTCTTTCTCTTTTCCATTCTCAATTTTGTATCCTCTTTTCTCTCTCTGTTATCTTTTCTCTCTCTCTCTCTCTGTTATCTTTTCTCTTTCTTTTTCATTTTTTTCTTCCCTCTCATAATTTGCTTCCCTATTATGAACTCTTGATTTAAAAATAATGCTGATATTGGTCACATGACAATGAATCTAGGTTAATTGATGGACCTGAAATTGAGTTGATATTATGTTGTGTTGTACTGTGTAAGTTTTTTACAATTCACATTCTTATCCTTTAAGAATAATGGTTAGTGTTTGCCAATGGTCTGGGAGACTGGGATTCAATCCCAGATCGAGTTGCCCAGTCAGCTGGGGCTGTAGAATACACCGACTTCTTCTCTGCAGAGGGGTAAGACCCCCCTCCCAACGAGTGTCCTGGATATGACACTAAACAATCTGATGGTGAGGTTCCAGTCATGCTGGGACTTTGGGGAATGCGGAGTATTCCTTTATTGCAATCACTCCCGGGTCCACTCTGGCCTGGAGTAGTAGCATCTGATAAGGGTTAAATAAGGTTAATTCTATGGGTTAAATAGAACTGATAAGGTTAAATCTATGGGTTAAATAGAACTAAACTGAGTTTCCTTCACAATACTGATTTTTGCATTTAAACTGCATATTTATGCTAAATTGAATTGTTTAGAATAGAACTGTTTTGACATTTAAACTGTGTACTTATGCTAAACTGAATTATCTGAAATAAAACTGTTTGACATCTGTGTATTGCCCAGTTGGCTGTGGCTGTAGAATACACTGACTGCACCTCTGCAGAGGAGTAAGACCCCCCCCATGAGTGTCCTGGAAATGACACTAAACAATCTGATGGTGAGGTTCCAGTCATGCTGGGGATTTGGGGAATATGGAGAACCCCTTCATTGTTATTGCTCCCAGGTCCACTCTGGCCAGGCGTGGTAGTACCTGATAGGGCCCTATCTATGGGTTAAATAGAACTAACAGCATACTTATGCTAAACTGAATTGTTTGAAATAGAAATGTTTTTGACAATTAAACCGTTCTTACATTTAAACTGCTTACTTATGCTAAACTGAATGGTTTAAAATAGAAATGTTTTTGATAATTGAACTGTGTACTTATGCTAAGCTGAATTTTTTAAAATAGAACTGATTATTTATATAAAAATGGATTTGGTGTTTAATAACCCAGAAAGGTTGATATGCTGTAAACCTGAACCAACCAAACCAACCCAACCCAGATCAAGTCATACTAAAGACTCAAAAAATGATACTTGATGCCTCTTTACTTAACACTTACCCTTGATTCATTCCTTATAATGCTAAGTGGAGTAATCTTGGGAAAGGAGTAGCACCTTCTCCTCCACCTTGGTCTAGTAGCCTTATATACATTACATAAAAGATTCACCTGATGGAAATTCAACATCCTTCCCTCTGCTAACCTTTTTCTTATCTTCACTTTTTGCCTCTTACCAGATCAAACTTTTTCTATTCACTTTTTGCCATTGAAAAGTTCTCCCATTTGTCAATCTTAAGGTTTAGAGATTTCAGATTCTGATTTGTGCTGTCACAAAAGCATTTTTAGCTTTATTCTTTTGTCTTTTTGAGCTAGCCCTCTCTAAAGCATTTGTTTTGGAACCCTCTCATCGTCATTGAAAGCTGTAGTAAAGTTTTAAGATTCTGTTTGATGTTCTTTCACTTCTAATTGACTAACCTACAAATCTTTATAATTTTTTTTTTTCCTTTTCCTTTTCTTCACCAGACATGTATGACCAAGTTTTAAAGTTTGGCTCTTACATCGTTGATGCTCTTCGGGTGTACAAGAAACCAGTGATTATATACATTCCTCCTTATGCAGAGCTTCGTGGAGGTGCCTGGGTTGTTCTTGATCCAACCATTAATCCAACCCATATTGAAATGTTTGCTGATGAACTCTCCAGGTAATAAACTCTTGAAATATTTCTATTACAGAGAAAATTCCTGGTGGCTACATTATTTGATTGGAATTGCATTTTTTTTTTTTTTCTTTCTCATTTATAACTGTTACAGAAAAAAAAATTGAAGAAAAATTATTTCTTTGCTCATATACAGATTCATTTGAAATTCTCTTTTGTGATTATTTGGTTAAAATCAAATTGTGGTGTAAATGTGAGTTGTGTTAAAAAGAAAACTAAACTTCAAAAAAAAAAATTATTTATCTACAGCTTGAAACTAAACTTGAAAAAAAAAAATTACCCTCCACCAGATATGCTACCTTGTATATGCATTCACTCCTATAGATATGCCCACACCTAAACATGTGTATTATTGCACCCAAATATGAAGAGGAATCCCTCTGGCTAACCTGCTGGTCTGTAATATTGTACTGAGTTCAAATTCCATTTGTGCTATTTTGGGGGGAAAAATATGAAACCTCTTATTCTCCCGGCTGTGGGCTACACCGTACCACTACTGTTCTTTGACCAGAATAGCTTTGGCATTAAATAACCCATGAAAGTTGATATACCTTTAAACAAAAAGAAAAAAACCCAAACCTAAATGTGTACCCTGGGACAGAGGAACTTAGTGTCACACTAATTAAATGTTTCATGTAGACCAAATATAAATTGAAATGTATTTCATCTATTAAATATAACAATTTTTATTGGACAGTGGTAGTAGATTCATTATGAATGGATTGATAGCAGCTTCATAATTATTGTTTTATGTAAAACACTATCCATGAAACACAATCTGTGGAACTGTGTAAATGTTTCTGTTAATTTATTTTCAGGGGTGGTGTGCTTGAACCTGAAGGAACGGTGGAAATCAAATTCAGGAGAAAAGACATTGTCAAAGCGATCCATCGAATTGACCCTGAATGTGGAAAACTTGTTGAAAAATTGAATTTTCCTGAACTGAGTCGAGAAGAACGTAATAACCTTGATGTGACACTGAGCAGTCGGGAAAATGAGTTACACCCTATCTACCACCAAGTAGCTGTGGAATTTGCTGATCTACATGACACTGCTGGACGGATGGCTGAAAAAGAAGTTATTACAGTAGGTTTCTTTCTCTCTCTCCCCACCCTGAATTAATCTATTTATTGTAGGGTTCATAACTTTTGATAAATATGTAAGTGTATAAAATTTGATTATAGCCATGATACAGATGATTCATATATATATGCACACATTTACTGATACAGTATCTGAGGTGTGTGTGTGTATATATATATATATATATATATATATATATATATATATATATATAATAGAATCAATCTATTATGAGGTTCATAACTTTGAAAAATGCATATGCATCAGATTTTATTCAATGCAATATAGATGATCACACATTGAATAAAATCTGATACATATGCTTTTTTCAAAGTGTGTGTGTGTATATATATATATATATATATATATATATAAGTTAGTGACTGTAGTTGAAGGTGACCAAAGGCGCCCTTTTCAATAGCTAATACACCAAGGTGTAGGGAGGGTGCTATTTCTTTCCCAGGATAGACCCACTTTACCCTTGATCCGTACTTTATAATCCTTAGTGTTAAGCAAGGAGGCATCAAGTGCCTTTTTTTTTTTTTTTGTCCGACTCGACCTAAGATTGAACCCTGGTCTCCTGGGCCATTGGTGAACATTCTAACCATTATGCTAATGTCCGGTGTGTGTGTATATTTATTATAGATAAGTAGAATTAAATTACTTTAAATAAAAAATAATATATAAAATCATTTGTATCCCATGGTTTAATTTGAATTTTATGCTCTTATATTCTTATCAAGTCATGAACTTTAGATCAATTCTCTTCCATTAATATATATATATATATATATATATATATATATATATATATATATATATATATATATATATAAGGTAACATAAATTCAAAAATCTGGTCATTCTTATTTGAAACTAGAGTATTTGTCAGTGTTTTTCATGTTCAATTTTATCAGTAAGTCATGAATAAATTGTTTTTTTTTTTTTTTTCCTTTTAAAGGATATTGTGCATTGGAGGACAAGCCGTGAATATTTTTATTGGCGTCTTCGAAGGCGGCTCTTGGAGAGTCAACTGAAAACCAAAATGCTGCCATTTACTAAAGATCTTCATGATGGCCAATTAAATTCAATGCTGAGGCGATGGTTTGTCGAGGACCAATCTACAGTTAATGTGAGTGATAATCCAATAATGTCTGAACAACTAGTTGTACTAGTGTTTTTAAATTGAATTGAAAATTAAATTTATCCATGATATTCTACTTAATTTCCAAAAGTGATTTATTTTGATGTTACCTAGTTGGTGGAGCTTAGAATACACTGACTGTATCCCTGCAGAAGAGTCCCCCCATTTCTAAGAAAAAAGCAGCTGTCCTGCATATGAGATTAAACGGCATCTGATGGTGAGGCTCCAGTTCATTGCCATTACTCCCAGGTCCACTCTGACCTGGAATGGTAGTACCTGTTAGTGTTCTATCTATGGGTCAAATCGAGCTGTTTGAAAACTATTTGTATTCAGTAGGAATACTTGATACCATGTAACTGTCAATTATTTGATACTTGAATGCATAATTGTTTACTAAGGATTATTATTACTTACTTGAAACCATATTACTGTGTTCAAACATGACTATTATTAAATAGAAATAATTACTTGAAACCATATAATTATTAATATTAATTGGCAGGTTTGTGAGGCTGAATTGAAGCCAGTTTGTTTGTTCATTTAAATGACTTGTAGGTTTTAAACCGGTTGTATGTGAATGACACGTTACTAGAGTCCATCACACTCAATCAGGCATTCTGCTAGGTGTATGATAATTGATAACTAGTCTGCATGATCCAGCAATTTCTGTTTTCTTGTTATAAAGGGATTTATAAAAATGCAAAGTAGTAAATCTCCACACACCCACTCACACCTTGTTTTTATTCATTCTGTTAAAATTTTATTCTTCACCCCGTGTTTTTTAGAAGCCTTGTTCTAGTATCTGATTTTTTTACTTTCAAAAACTTTAGCTGAATTTTGGTATATAATTATTTGAATGAGTCATTATTTTTATTTTGTTCAATTAAATTTTTTTTCTAATGTGAAAATTTGACAATTTCAAGAATTTAAAAAAAAAAATGGTTAAAATAGAGATTTAACCTTTTCAAATAATTTCCTGTTTCAATTGAAAAATTCTAAAAATTGGTTTTAAAAAAAGTTTATAATTGATATTTTTGTATAGAATTTGTTTTCCTAAATAAGTTCACTAATTGAAATTGTCATTTAAGCTTAGCTTGCTTTAGCACAAGGCCATAAATATAGAGCACCCAGAGAGAATCAAACTAACAATGGGTTCACTAATTTAACTTGTCATTTGCTTAACATAATTGAGCATGAGGCTATAAGTATAGGATACACTCAGTGAGAATCAAATTTACTAACAATTGATTCATCAATTTTGAATTCTAAATAATTCATATTTCATGAAACAAGGTTTCTGAAAGAATAGACAGAGAAACAGTTCTATAACAGACGCATATATATTATTTTAATGGGTACTATGCTAATTATATATTCAGCTAATTTTGAGAGATTGTATGAAATAATGTTTTTGAATGTGTCATTCACTTATGTAAAGATGGGAGCCTATATTGACTAATTGTGTAAATATTGAAATTAAATTAAAAAAAAATACTTAGTAAAATTGTTTCTTTTTATCTAGGCTTACCTGTGGGACAATGACAAGGCTGTTGTGGAATGGTTGAGAGACCAAATGGATGACGATGGCCTTCATAATGCAATTGCTGAAAACATTAAATGTTTGCAAAGAGACCATGTCATTCAACAAGTCAGAAGGTTTGTTCTTTTCCCCTTACTATTTTTTTTTTTTTTTTTCCTTTCCCTCAATTTTCACCTAATTTCTTTCTTTTCTCATCTTTTCATTTTTTGAAAACCTTTTTGTTCAAAACATCTAATGTTTTACTGTTATGTAGCAGATGACAGCTGTCATCTAATTTGGTGGTGTTATGTGCTAACAGCTGAATGATGTGGTGACCTGGGAATGACCCCAAGAGGACAAAGTAAAGGTCAAACACCTGGACAGGAAATCTGTATTGTAAGCTTCTGAGAAGAGGTTGATTTAATATATACTGATCATTTGATTGGGTTAGATAGAAAAGACAAACACAAATATAGTTGTCATAGCCTCAATGAAATCTTGAGATTGCTCAGAGAGAGCAAACTATGAAGGAAGGATATGGGTTCTAGTCAGGGTTAGTATTAGCTAATTAACAAACATTTTCCTCCTTCCAAATAACTGGATTAACCTCTTCCTCCAAGTTCCAGTCTCAGTCTCACTATCTCTCTCTCTCTCTCTCTCTCTCTCTCTCTCTCTCTCTAACTATGAAGGAAGGATATGGGTTCTAGTCAGGGTTAGTATTAGCTAATTAAAAAACATTTTCCTCCTAAATAACTGGATTAACCCCTTCCTCCAAGTTCCAGTCTCACTCTCTCTATCTCTCATACGTGTGGTTTGAATTCAATATTGCAAGAACCACCAAATCTTTATAGTGCTCAGTATGCGAAAAATACAGAGCAATTTAACAATGTATTAACAATTATGAAAATAAGGCTGATTAACAACTTATGAATTCAAGTTTCACATTTTCAGTTGTCAGATGATATTGGCCCAGTTAGCTGTGACTGTAGAATACACCGACTGCATCTCTGCTGAGGAGTAAGACCCCCCCCCAACGAGTTTCCTGATATATGACAGTAAACAATCTGATGATGAGGCTCCAGTAATGCTGGAGCTTTGGGGAAAGTGGAGTACTCTTTTTATTGTCATCGCTCCCAGGTCCACTCTGGCCCGGAGCGGTATCATCTAATAGCGTCCTATCTATGGGTCAAATAGAACTGTGTACTTATGCTAAACTGAATTGTTTGAAATAGAACTGTTTTTACATTAACTGTGAGTAAATGAATGACTGATGTTTAATTGAATTGTTAGTAATACATAGCAATACTTGGAACCATTTAACTTTGTTGACTAAACTGAATAGCTTAAAATAGAAGTGTTTTTGACATTTAACTGTGTGTACTTATGTTAAACTGAATTGTTTGAAATAAAACGATATGTATTAAATTGGATTTGGCATAAAATAACTTACATTGGTTGATATGCCATAAAACCAAATTTTATATATATATAATGATAATCTTTTACCTCATTTTTCATGGCTCAACTGGAACTTGGATTTATATTGTCTTTTACAATAAAACACAGATAATATGCAGCAATGATTTTTACACATTAACCATTTTGCTGATTTTTACACACAAAATCTTTCTCGTATTTAAAATGACTATATAGTAAAAAGACAGGATAACTAACTTGTAAGTTGACCAGTTCCAGAGTTCCAGATTTTGTTTTTCTTTTTGGGCTCCTTACAGTAATGTAAGTTGGATTGGTGAGGCTTTAAATTTTGTCTTTTATAGAGATCTATGTGTTTTCTTGTATTTTTTTGGATGGGGTCATTTATTTCAAACCTCCTCCCTTTTCCTGTCTCTATTTCATCACCTAATACAAAATTCCCAAATCATTTCTTTCTTACACTACCATTCTCATCATCGGTGAAGACATGGTTGCCTAAATTAGTAAAAACATAAACAAAAAAATTCAGCTTACACAACTTTTCAAACAGAAATGGGAACATCTAACAGATTTCACGCTAGAAAATTGATTAACATGCCTTAATACTGAATTTCAGAAAAGGGAGGGAAAACTATGGACCTACACCTACGCAAATAATGCTAAAGCACAAATTGACTACATCCTCATAAATAAGAAATGGAATATTGCCCAGTCGGCTGGGGCTGTAGAATACACTGACTACACCTCTGCAGAGGGGTAAGACCCCCCCCTATGAGTGTCCTGAATATGACACTAAACAATCTGATGGTGAGGTTCCAGCAGTGCTGGAGCTTTGGGGAATGCGGAGTACCCCTTCATTGCCATTGCTCCCAGGTCCACTTTGGCCCGGAGTGGTAGCACCTGATAGGGCCCTATCTATGGGTTAAATAGAACTAATGGTATACTTATGCTAAACTGAATTGTTTGAGTAAACTGAATAGCTTGAAATAGAAATGTTTTTGACAAACCGTACTTACATTTGAACTGCATATTTGTGCTTAACTAAAATGTTTGAAATAGAACTGTTTTTTCGACATTAAAACTGTATTTACACTTAACTGAATTGTTACATATAACTGCAACTGTTCTTTTACATTGAAACTGTATTTACACTAAACTAAATTGTTTAACATAGAACTGTTCTGACATATAACTGTGTGTAAACAAAATCTGTACTTTTACAAAACTGAATTAGCTGAAGTAGAATTGCTTGACTAAACTGAATAGCTTGAAATAATAATGTTTTTTTACAATTAAACTGTACTTCAATTTAAAACTGCGTGCTTTTGTTAAATTGAATTGTTTTAAATTGAACTATTTTTGACGCTGAAGCTGTACTTACACTAAACTGAATAGTTTGAAATAGAAATGTTTTTGACAATTAAACTGTGTACTCATGCTAAACCGAATTGTTTTAAATAGAACTGATTATTTACATAAAAATGGATTTGGCATTAAATAACCTACAAAGGTTGATATGCCATTAAACCAAACCAAAGAAATGGAATAATAGTGCATTGAATTGTGAAGCATATTCCTCTTTCATTGGTGTATCTTCTGATAACCGAATTGTCATGGCAAAAATATGACTGAGTCTATGAAGGAATGCAGCCTGAACAATCACAACTGTACACTGGTCCCTGCTTAACAGGGATATTACAGTTAAATATACGTTAACACTAAGAAACAAATTTGATGCACTTCAGGAGATATCAGAAAGACTTACTCCAAATGACGAATATGAGAATTTTGTCAATGCCCACTTAAAAGTGGCAGCAGAATGCATACCAACTGAAAAAAGAGGTAAACCTACAGTCCCATGGGAGATATTAGCGGTTAGAATAAAGCGTGCAGACATAAAAACTGTTTCACGACGCAATAAGAGGAACCCAACCAATATCAATACTCAGAAACTTAAGGCGGCACAAAATGAATTATTTAATGTATACCTAAAAGAACAAACCGAACATACAAAATCAGATCAATAAGATTAGAGACTCGGTTGACGATAGACAATTTAGGATAGCATGGCAGACAGTAAACGAAGGGAGTAGAAGGAAGAGTACTGTTAGAGCTTCCAGCCAAGAAGAATGTATATGCCTGTGGAAACATTTTGAGAATTTACTTGGAAAACCTCTGAAAGTTACACATGAACCAATCACAAAAATTATTAGTAATCAACTAGACATCAAACTAGGACAGTTTACTCAAGAACTCTACTCAGTAGTAAGAAACATTAAAAATAGGAAAGCAGCTGGGCTTGATGAAATATCCCCAGAAGTATGGAAGACCAGGGAATTCAACAACATACTGCTCCGACACTGTAATGCCGTATATAACCAGAACGCAAACAGATGGACAAAGGTATGCCTCCTCCTTTTCCTCAAGAAGGATGATTTCAGAATAACCAAGAACTACAGTGGTATAACCCTTACATTCATAGCAGCCAAGATCTACAATGCTCTACTATGCAACCGCATAGAACTTAAAATTGAGAAAATACTTAGGAAAAACCAAAATGGCTTTTGGAGAAATTGATCCATGACATCACAAATTTTGACTCTGTCTTATTCTAGAAGGTATACTTGCAAAAAACCTTGACACAACAATATTATTCATTGACTTCTTCAAGGCATTTGACTCCATACACAGAGGGAATATCGAGCAAATACTTCTTGCCTATGGTCTCCTCAAAGAAACCATTGCAGCCATAATGATGCTGTATAAAAACGTGCAAGTAAAAGTTCGCTCTCTGAATGGAGACACAGACTACTTCGACATTGTAACAGGTGTGCTACAAGGACACACATTAGCCCCGTACTTGTTTATCTGCCTAGACTACATGCTGAGAATGTCTATAGATTTAATGAAAGAAAATAGTTTCAAGCTGGCAAAGGAAAGAAGCAGAAGATACCCCACACAAACTATTACAGACGTGAACTACGCTGATGACATAGTGCTTCTAGCAAATACACTCGCCCAAGCCAAATCCTTGCTACATAGTCTGGAACGAGCACTAGGTGGCATGGGCCTCCATGTCAACACAGACAAGACAAAATACATGTGCTTTAATCAAAGAGGCGACATCTCCACACTAAAAGGTTGTCCTTTGAAACTTGTGGACAATTTCACCTACCTTGGAAGCAGCGTCTCGTCAACCAAGAATGACATCAACACACGACTAGCAAAGGCATGATCAGCTATTGGTAGGCTATCGGTCATATGGAAATCATACCTGACCGATAAAATAAAACGCAGTTTTTTTCCAAGCAACAGTCGTATTGATACTGTGATATGCAAGCACCACATCTGAATGTATAGAAAAAAGTTTGACGGCAATTACACAAGAAAGTTGCGAGCAATATTGAACAATTCCTGGAGGCAATTTACCACCCATCACGAAAACTATCCAAGTTAGACGAACCAGACGTGTGGGACACTGTTGGAGAAGTAAGGATGAACTCATAAGGGATATACTCCTGTGGACCCTTTCACATGGACAAGCAAAGGTAGGACGACCGGCTAGAACTTATATACAACAGCTCTGTGCTGATACAGAATGTAGCCTCCCGGGAGTGATGGACAATAGACAGGTGGCAAGAGAGGGTCAAGGAGATTCATGCTAGCAGCATGACATGATGATAAATATGATTAGAACTCAAACCTGGTTAAATTGTCATAAATTTATTTCGGCGAAGAATATCATTATACTCTTTGTCTCTTCAGATGACTTTACATGCTTAATTTGAGGTTGAAGATACGAAGAGTATAATGATATTCTTTGTTGAAATAAATTTATAATGACAATTTAACCAGGTTTGAGTTTTCTAATTACTTTGTAGGTTTATATAATAACACTCACAGAGTGTATACAAAGGGAATGTATAACAATAGCCATACATCGAGCTCTCCCATAGATTTATATGAAATTCCTCATATATTCTATAATTCATACCCATTGTTTTTGAATGCTGACTGATATATAAAACCCAGCTATGGATAAAATAGTTGGGTAGGCTGTAAATCTATATATTTTCAATGTCAATATTAGTGGTGTGGGGTATTTTAGATAAAATTTTAAAATTTTCATTGACATTTTCTATGTCATATAATTCTCATGTGATTACTATATAGACATATATTAATGATTACTATATATTCATATATATTTTAATCCCAGGTAAAGTGGAGCAATCCAGAGAATGGAGTAGCGCCCTCCCCTACACCTCGGTGTAGTAGCTATTGAAAAGGGAGCCTTTGGGTGACCCTTGACTAAGGCCGCCAAATTTACTTTTTTTTACTTACTATATATTCATGCTATTCCATTTTATTTTTCAGTCTAATCCAAGATAATCCCGAGGTGGCTATGGATTCTATAATCCATATTACTCAGCATATGAATCAAAGCCAACGCGCTGAAATCTCCCGTGTTCTTGCCAGTATGGATACATGATTGGAGTTTATGATCAATATTCTACCTTCATCATTTGTCATCTATGTCTCTTCTCTTCACTTACGTGTGTGTGTGTGTGTGTGTGGGGGGTTCTTCTCTTCTCTCTTTACCATTCTCTTTATTGATACTTTGTGTTGACACTGCCAAAGTGCTTAAGCCCAGAAATGAGTGTAGTCATTTTGTTATGGCTACATTGTATCTACTGTCTCTGTAATGGGGTCCCTTTTTGAAATTGTTTGTCTCTATGCTAATCAAATTTCAATGCTTGGATTTTGGGGGTTTGTTATTTTAGAAAAAGGAATGAAAAGGCAAAGAGATATTTTCATACTGTTTTAGCAATTAAAATTATTTTACTTAGGACCTTTTTAACATTAGAATGATTTTTTTTTTTCTAAATTCTAATGTTTAATATTAAATAAATGTCATTAATTTTTTTGGACTGCTTATTTTTTTGTCTCTTTTTATCTTAAAGAAAAAGTGACAAAAATATGATCAAAAGAAAAACTAGTTATATATTTATGGCAGTTTCATCTGTGAAATTCAAACAACTTAGAAACTTTTTTTAATATTAATAATAAAAAAAAAAGACTTTTCATAACAAACTCAGAAAATTTTTTAATTTTCAATGAAAATTGGGCTTCAGTTGAATAAACCAAATGTAGGAGATATATATAATTTTTCTTAAGTATTTTGCATGTTAGATTTTCTGTAGAAACTACAGTCCTTTTAGGATTGGTGTTTTTGAAATATAACGCATTTTATTAATTTGATTGGATTTTTTCTTTTTGTATGTGTTAGACATTCCAATTACCGATCGTTTTTTTTTTTTTTTTTTTAATTTTGTCTTTGGTTTTGGGGGGTGGGCACTAAGATTCTCTAGTGACAGTTTATTGGCTGAACACTGAAATGAAAACTCTGCCAAATTTCTCAATGGATTGAATGAATATTTTTATTTAATTTCTTCAATGAAGATTTGTCTATCATTCCTATTTATTTTGGCTTGTATATTCTTCCATTTTTTGATCTTAGTTAATTTTTCATCATGACTCACTCGAGTTATTTCCACATCAGCAAGGAACAGTTCGTATTGGAAACAATAATGATTAAAAGATGAAAAGATCTACTAATCAATATCTTCTTACAATTCACCAAATGTCCATCTCTCCATACACCAAAGGCTTCACCATCTTTGGCTCGATTTTAATAAAAACTTTTAGGTATTGTTCCTCATGCCTGAAAAGTTTTCAAATTTGTCCCAGACTAGCTTTTAAGAATCTGTCTCTCCTCTTGTGTCTTATTGTCGATCCCAACTTGTATCTGTCTCTTGGTACTTAACCATGATCTTAGTAATCATTATGAAAAACAAACGATTCTGTCACTCCTTATGTTCTCATAGACCCTCTTTATTTAACTCAGGTGTTGAACTAATGGTTGCATGGCTTAAAAAAATGGCTTAGAAACCAAATTAAGAAAAAAAATTCAAGTTACCTTTATGCTTCTAAGCCTAGAAAATAATAAGATTAAGTTTATTTTAAATATTCATTAATTTTTAGGGGTTTTTGAGGATATCTTAGACATCCAAACAAACCTGAGCCATCTTCTATATGACACACTTGGCATAAACAAAGTAGCAACCCATTGTAAATAAATAATAAAAACAAATAAAATGTCCTTTAAACATGTCTAATTATTCTAAATTTTAATGAAATTCTGTCCTTTATTTTTAATAATGACTGTCTTACTATCTAATATGATTAAGTATTATCGGTTAATAATGATTGATAAGGTTAGTGACAAAGTATTGGATATGTTATAGGTGTGATTTAAGCTTCTTTGAAACTGATTACTCATGTATTATATGATTGATAACGCAGTTCATACAGATAACTTGACTTTCCCGAGGCAAAAGACATGAGTGTGAGTCTCACAGGGTGCTTCTCCTTTATTAATTACTCTGATAGGTATTTTAGAAATCCTGACCCAAGTAAGTTGTAATAAAAAGGAACTAAAACTTAAGGTGAAAAAAAAATACTCATTAAAATTAATGATAGAATGAGTGTTTTGTGGAAAAGTGAATTTTATGAATGTTGAATTTCTTAGGATATTCAGGCATTGAAACATTCAAGATGAACTTGACGACTTGGGAACTCATTAGGTTTCCATTGTAATAGGGAGACCATGATGATATTGGTACTTCTATTTAGGAAGGAGTCTAGTTAGCATTTCATAATTAGTTATAGTGAAAATTTGAATTTCCAATATCGAAAAATGTCACTCGGCACAAATAGATCCTACAAAATTGCTATTCAGTTGTGAATTGAAGTGGGAATTACTTTATTCTTTAAAGAATTAAGTGATGTGCTCTAACAGAAATTTTGCTATGATATGAGAATTTCAATTATATAAGATTAATTTTTCCTCTGTTGATTATAATAGCATTATTTTAAAAAAAATTTTTCTTAAGTTTTTTTTCTTGATTGAAAATATTAGAAAAAAAATGTTTGATATTGACATAGACAATAAACTTCAGCCTATTTGTGTGTTCTATATTTTGTTATAATTTTTATAAGGGTGGAGTCTGTGTTATAGTGGCTAACGTGCTGCTCTGCAACAGTGTAGTGAGTTTAAATTCCAGGCACACTATAACATTCACTTTTAGACTAATTCCCTTGAGAAAGGTATTAACCCTCTTATTGCTCTAGCTATGGGTTAGATATACTACTACAGTTCTACAAGGATGACTTTGGATTTAAATATCTCACAAAGATTGATATGCCATTAAATAAAGAAATCATCCTATAATTTTTTATAGTCCTCTTAAACTTTTTCCACTTTGGAGATATCAACTTCTTTCCACAGCTGACATGAACATTTATAGCAACTCTAAATCCAAATTAATTACTTACATTTTACATTCAAGATTTTTCTGATAGTCATTTTCAGTATCATTAACCCTTTGGAAACGGAGTTAGACTTGAATTTTGTTGCATCCACATTTGTTTCTATTCAGAAGATAGTCATTGGAAATACTTGTGGAATTTTTTTTTTTTTCTCCAGTGAATTTTTTTCTCATTGAAAATTAAAAGTAAATTAAATTTTTTATTAAAATGAAAATTGTTTTTATGAAAGTTAACCCCCTCCCCCCAAAAACAACCCAATTGTTTTATTATAATTAATTTTTTCTTGTTATATGAAAGCAGAACTTTTTCTTGATAAAATGATTATATACTATCTCTGTCCCTTAATTGCTATTAGATTTAGTGTATAAGATTTATATGTGAATGAGACAGAGGTAGTACATGACAACATACAACTAATCTTGTTTCACCATCCGCAGGCAAGTAAATGCACCATTTTGTCTGAATAACATGCATTGGTGACTCCCTGTGGAGGCACTGTTAATAAGAAACTACCTTGATACTAACCTTTCTAACCACACTTGATTGGTAACCTTTTAACAAACTAATAGATAAAGGGTGTGGATAGTTTATATATATATATATATATATATATATATATAATGTCTAATGTTTTAGTGTCTACATCTGCTTAAAGGTGAGACTAATGTCATGGTTAACAAAGTAGGGAAGCAGACATGTATTAATGAGTTCAGTTCTCACTGGATGTCCTATATTTCTGATCTTGTGCCAAACTAAGCTAAGCTTAGTAAATGACAAAGAAATGCTTAAATACAAATAATACTACCTATATGCTATAATGTTGATTACATTTGGTATATGATATACCTAAAAATATATATATAACAATTATTATGGGACTGAAGTTGCATACGACCTCTGTTCCATAATAATTGTTTTGCTTAGTGTACAAAATCTATATTCAAATGTATCAACCATTATTGGACAGAATTAGTGATGGGTGGCATATAATCTCTATTCCATAAGAAGTGTTACATTTAGTATATAAAATTTATATTCAAATATTAACTATTATGGGACAAGATTTGTAATAGGTTGCATATAACCTCTGTCCCATTATAATTGTTACATTTAAAGTATGAAATCTGTATTCAAATGTATTGACTATTTTAGAACAGAAATAGTATTAAAAACAATTCAAGTGAATATAATGTGAAGATGTTTTTAAATTTTTAAAAATATCTGGAGAGGGATAATTTGAAATATTTTTTTGTTTATCTTTAAACACTTTAAAACTATATTATTTAAATTGGTCATATTTATCTATTTTTTTTTTTAATTTTTTTAAGAGTTTAAAGTTGAAAAAAGACTGTTTTAGAGAAATTTTTATTAATCAATCATTTTTTAGTCTGTTCTGTAGGCCTTATGCTTCTTAGCGTACCTTGAGGCAGTTATTTATATTTAACAATATTTATGCATATAAATCTCTAAGGTCTAAAAACATTTTTGATTGTATCATAGGTGAGTGAAATGAATGTTTTTATGTGTTTTGTTTTCAACCTTTGTTTTTTTTTTTTTTTTTTTTTTTTTCCTAATGAAAATATTTTTTTAAAAATTGATTGTTCCTTCAATTCAACTAAAAATTAGAGCAATTTTTTAATTATTATTTGCTTAATAATTGCTAATATGGGTGCCTTGTAGTCTAATGGTTAACAAGCTAGATTAGCAGATTGTTATTAGTAACCCTAACCCATTGGCTTAGTGGTAGAGTGTTCACCAATGCCCCAGGAGACCGGGGTTCAATCTCAGGTCGAGTCATACCAAAGACTCAAAAAGTGGTGATTGATACCTCTAGCTCTAGTATAAGGTACGTTTCAAGGGTAAATCGGAACAATTCAGGGAAAGGAGGAGCGCCCTTCCCTACACCTTGGTGTAGTAGCTATTGAAAAGGGAGCTTTTAAGTAGCCCTCAACTATGGTCACCAACTTTACTTATTAGTGAGTTTGAATCTCTCTCGGTGATCCATGCTCTTCTAGCTTTGTGCTAAACTTAATGATTGCTGATATACAATGTCTTCAGTTGGGGATGGTGGATATATTGATCTGTTATTTGGTGGTGTTTCTGTAAATTAAGTTTCAGCTTTTTTTTTTTTTTTTTTTCTTATTGGAAAAAAAATAAATACATTTTTTAAAAAAATTAAAAAATTTTTTTTTTTTTTTTTTCAAATTTCAATTTGAAAATTAAATCCTGATTTTAAAATTAAAAGATAGTTTTATTCAAATTTTTATTAAAATCTAATTATTTTTTTACATTTTTCCTTTTACAAAAATTTTTTAATTTAAATTTTCAACTTTTTTCACCAGACTAATGTTCATCCTTATGTCTTTTATAAGCATGTAAGAAATTTTCTTTTAGAAAATGATTGAATTTTTTATTAAAATTGAAAAAAAATTTATAATTTAAAATTTATTAATGTGTTTTAGAGATGAGACTCGTGCCTCTGTCCTTTTTTTTTACTTCCCTTCTTTTCATAACTATTTGTAGTTTGATTATTTTAGAGTTGATACACTATATATTTAGCAACTCTTAAATGATTAAACAAGCCATTTAAAATAACATTGAATTATTATTCTTTTAAAGAATTTAATTTTAAGAAAAACATTTTGGGTGGGGGTTTAACTATTCATTTGCCAAAGTTCCCACCCATCAAACGTCATATTGATACCAATTTGTTAAAAAAAAAGAAAAATGTTTATTCCTATGCAATATTGTTGAAATACTCAATTTTATCAACTGTATTTCCAATTAATGATATAAACTTTTTTTTTTTTTTTTTTTTTTTTTTTTGAGATGTATTGTAATACTTATTTTTAAATTTGACGGCAAAAAGAAATTTTATTTATGAAAAATAAATTTGTATATGTAACTTTTACCTTTTTATTCTTTTAATTCTAAGTTGTAGATTGAAAACAGTAAAAAAAAACAAAAAACCCTGAAATTTGTCATCTAAATTGCAAATAAAAAATGAAAAAATCTTGTATGAAAATTTGTCTATAAAAATTCTTATAAATTATACTATTTCTGTCCCATTATAATTGTTACATTTGCATATAGATTTCTGGTATTAAGTGTACCAAGTATTATGGAACAGAAGTGATGCAATTCATTTTGAATTTAAACTCTGTCCCATAATAGTTGATACATTTGCATATAAGTATCATACATTAAGTGTACCAGCTATTATGGGGTTGGTGGTACAATTCATTTTTACGACTACATCTGTCCCATGTTTGTTACATTTGCATATAAATTTCATACATTGACTGGAGCAATTATTATTGGACAGAAATAGAAATATTAGTTTTATTAGACATTATTTTTTTTTATTTCCTGGCTTTTTCCTTGTGATTCTTCTGGGAAATGCCTTAAAACTTTGGTCCCCCCCACTTGTTTTTCCCAGTATAAAAAGAAGGTAAAAAACCAAAACACCTTATGATCTTTCTAATGATTGTGGACAAAGCTGATAAGAACCGTTTATTCTAGTTCTACTGTCTATAGTTTTGAGAAGTTTTCTTAACATTTCAAAGAATTCTTCAAACTTGTCTTGGTTGTTCATTCAGTATTTCGACCAGTACATTCTCTGACCTTCAGGTGTAATATACCCTTCCATAAGGAAACAGACTCTACATCTGGTAACTTTTCTGGAGCATTGTCATTATAAAGTTGTGCAAACAGCACGGATTCTCTTGACTCTTTTTTGCCATCCGTCCCTATTGGTCATTGCTCTTAGCAAGTCCTCTAGACGGCATCCAGTGTCCACCCAAAGCTGATAAATTAAACTTCTAGCTGATTGGCCTACACTGGTGTGTCCATGTGTAGGAGTCCATAGGAGAATGTTGCTTATGAGTTCATTCTTACTTCTCCAGCAGTGCCCAGCATGTCTTGCTCATCTTACTTGGATATTTTGTGAGATGGGAGGTAAGTGGCCATACAGCTGTTTTATAGGGTGCTGCTTCCAGGATTTGTTGAAAACAGCACACGGCATCCTTGTGTAATTCCTACCTAGCTTTTTCTCATAGTATTTTGTGAAAATCCAACTGGTGCAACCATACAGTTGTTCTGACACAGCTACATCTTGGAAGAATACCTGTCTTATTTCTATTAGATCAGATTTTCATTAAATATTTAAAAAAAGTGGAGATTTCCATTTAATTTTGTTTTTAATTTGTGCTACAGAAGAAATCGGAACAATTATTACCTTTTGCACTCAGCTCCTTGGGAAAGGCATAAACCCATCTTCTCTTTTCACCTAGTGATGGGTAAATAGAGTAGACCGTGTTCTTGAGACTTGGTTTGGCAACCAATCTAGGATAAGGAAAACTTTGAATTCAAACCAGCAGTGCTCTGTTTCAAAAAAAAAAAAATCATCTCATGTCACATCCTGCCAGTGGTGGAGGGGTTGGGTAAATACTACACCTGAAGAAAGCCAAAGAATGTACCAGTTGAAATGTTATGTGAAAAACATTAAAAGTTTATCTGAAAAATTCTTTCCTTTATTAATGTTATGCTGTTATTTTTGAATAAGAAATTTGTCATTAATGTTTTTTAAATAAATGAAATTTTTAGCAGAAAAGGGGCAAAAATTGTGCTTCCCACATATATCAGCTGAGATGTCATTTGTAACATGTTTTAAAAAAAAAAAATGTGTGAGCGTGAGATCTTTTTTTATATAATCAAAAGATATTTTTTCAATAGCTTGAATCACTTTCTGAAACGATTGAGGTCTATCTTCTGTGATAATTGAACTATTAAATGTACGCTTTCTCTATATTGTTTTGTGACATCTGATGTATTTAATAAATGAGCACAATGCTTTTTATTTTACTCAGTAAACTTGATATTTTGGGCTGAGTACTATTTTACTATACAATATGAGCCCTATATTTTTGAGGCTCAGGCAAATCATGTCAGATACTAATAAAAGTCTTTATTGTTTATTCAACTTTTTTTAATCTTTTTAATGGAATGATGGGAAAGAAAGGTATGTATGTATAATAATTATATATATATATATATATATATATATATATATATATATATATATATATATTTGTTGGCTGAGCGGTATAAAACTAAGTCTTACATAAAGTTGAGCGGGTTTCAATCTCAGCTTCAAGCATCCTACATGTCTAGCCACAATGAAGAGTTGTGATATGAAACAGTCTGTCTGTGGATGACAATATATGTGTGTGTGTGTGTCTAAGTACTCAGGTTCAGGGTCTCTGATGGTTTAAAGTTGCTTATTTTTTCCTTTTATTATCCTAAATGTGATGTGCAGCTCTTTTCTTCATGTATTCCAAGAATTTTAAAACTTTCTACCTCATGTCCAGGTTAAAGGCACTGCAAGAAAAATCAAGTTTTTTTATTTTTTTTATTTTTTTGAATTTTTTTTTTTTTTTTTTAAAACAAATTCTTCCAATGTAAGTATTATTTGGGAATGAGAAAAATTTTTCTAAACAAACTAAGCTCTAGCTTGTTTACCAAAATTTTTCTCATTTCCCAAAGATACTTGCATTAAAAAAAGTAAAAAAAAACTTTTGGCTTCAAATTACCTTTTACTGTGCTTTTATCCAGGAGTCAACAAAAACTTCAGAAAGGGAAGAAATATTTAGAGATAAAAATATTCTATTAGCTGTTGAATGGTGTTTTTCTTTGAATTTTTTCCCCTAACATAAACAGGTTAGTTTGGATCAATACAGAATTTTTCTGTGAAAAATTAATTAATTTTTAATATTAATTGAAACTAAAATGATTAACAAGTAAATTTACAGTTGGTAAAACTCTTCTTTTTTTTTTTCTTTCTTTCTTTCTTTCTTTCTGTTTCATTCATGGAATTTGACAGATTAATCTTTTGAACCTGACCATCCAGTATTTGTGCTGTTCACTAGAAATACTTAAGGCCAGCCAACCAGGATATTAACTGCAGATACCTCGCTTTTACATAGACTATTGCCAGTAAAAGATTGTGATTTTATATGATTCTATTTTTTTAATATATTTTGAATTGTCTATAGATCATTGTACCTGTGCAGAAAGGTAAGACCCCTCCACCCTTAATGAGTGTTCTGATTATGACACTAAACTGGATCTGATGGCGAGGTTCCAATCGTATAGCTTTGGGGGGGGGGGGTATGGAGTACTCTTCTCTCTGACCCAAAGGGGTAGTACCTGTTAAGTGTCTATGGATCAAATAGAAATATTTAATCATTTACTCTACTTGAAACCATTTAACTGTGTGCAAACAAATGATTGATGTTAAATTGAATTGTTAGTAGTTCATAGCAATACTCGAAACCATTTAACTGTGAGCAAAAAAATGAATAATGTTAAATAGAATTATTAGTGTTAAATTGTGATACTTGAAAGTACAAAATTGTGATACTTGAAAGTGCAAACAATATCAAAATTGTGATACTTGAAAGTGCAAACAATATCAACAGCTTGTAAAGAGGTTTGATAACAGATTACCACATTTTATGTTTGTGAAGGCCTGTAGTGTAATGGTTATCGTCTTAGGAAATGGACACTGCAACCTAAGTTGAAATACTTGAAGATGTTTGCATTTCACTTTGTGCTAATGCCCTTTGGAAAGGCATAAATCCATCTCTTCTCCCTCTCTCCAACTATACGTAAACAGTAGGGTAGACTAGGTTCTTTAGCCTTGGAATAGCAATGCTCTAGAAGAAAGACTCTGAATTTATAATCTGCAGTAATTTACTGAACAATTGACCTTGTGCCACATTCTGCCTATGGCAGAGAGGTTGGGTAAATTCATACATTTTACATTTTCAGCTATTTTTTTCAAAGTGCCTGGCTGATGGTCAATAGGATTCTCAGGCTCTTAAGGTTAAATTATATCCACATCAAAATAGCTACAACTGTCTTTTCTTTAAAATTTTGCTCTTTCATATGTAGGTTCTTCATAATTTGATACTGTGAATAGAATTCTAAATTTCTACGTCAGTATGAATTAATATACGAGGTGCATTCAATAAGTTTCTAGACTTTTTTCATATGGCCATTTAAAATTGTTGTAGACTCTTGAAAATTCAGTATGTTATTGCTATTCATCTTATGAGATGACTGACTAATTTTTATGATTTCAGGTTCAAATGAACAGCTACAGCAGCAATTGGAATACACCCTACTAAAGCCTAATTGTCACAGCTGGTGAATTTCAAAAATGCAATCTGACACTTTAGAAGAATGATATGCAATAAAATTGTGTTTTAAACTTGGAAAAAATGCCACAGAAACGTATGGAATGCTTCAGACTGCTTTTCGAGCATCAGTTTTTGAGTGGCATAAGAGATTCAAGAAAGGCAGGGAGTCTGTGAGGGATGATGAGAGATGTGGAGGAGTAAGGAAGTCAATACACCAGAGTTGATTGCCCAAAGGGTTAGGGTTACTATGTTGAGGTTTTAAGGGAGTTCATGAAGAGATTCCGTCGGAAGAGGCCAGCACTCTTCAAATCGGGTCAGTGGCATTTCCACCAGGACAATGCACCAGTCCACATCTCCATCCTTGTCACAGACTATTTGAGCAAGATAGGCATCAAGACAGTTCCTCATCCTCCGTATAGTCCAGACCTTGCTGCCTATGACTTTTGGTTATTCCCTAAGCTCAGAGGCTGTCGTTATGAGACAATTGAGGAGATGAAAGAGGCTGTGACACAGGTCATTGACACGCTCACACAAGAGGACTTCGATGGGACCTTCCAGAAGTTGTTGGACGGTTCAACAAGTACACTGCAGCCAGAGGAGATTACTTCGAAGGGGACTAGAGTTTCATGTGTGTACTATCAATAAAAGTGTCCATATGAAAAAAGTCTGGAAACTTATTGTATGCACCTCGTAATCAGTTATTTTCTTTCTGTGGATCTCTATCTTGAGTCACTATTACCTACTACTCTCTTTCATTAATACTGTAAAAAGTCCTGATAAGTTAATTGGTGCAGGTGTAATTTATAAAGCTTCAATGGTTGATCCTCATTTGGTATATAAAATATAAATTTAGTAGTTCCCTATATCATCCTCAGTGCACCTAGCATTTTTTTTTTTTTTTTTTTTTTTTTTTCTAGGAACTTTTTTTCTTACACTATCAGTGCTAAGATGACAACTTTAAACTAGGAGCATTTTTCTTACGAGTTATGTCGATAGATGGAGAACAACCTGTCTCTCTGAGCTTATTCTTTTTGAGTGATATATATATATACACACACACACGTGTGAGTGTAAAGGAAAAAGTTAAACAAAATACTCCAAAATTTGATAAATTTATTATGAAAGTCATTGTTGAATACTTCAGTTGTAATAACCTTCTTCATGACTTTAAATTCATGAAAAATGTTGTTAAAATAGTGATGTATGTTTCATGAAATAACAGGAAAAGAAATATGTGGTTTGCTATATTTGTAAATAGTGCTCAGTATCAGTGATAAAGCATGTTTTTTATTACAAGTAACAATTCCAAATTTTTTATATATATATATATATATATATATATATATATAATGTTTGCTATATTCATAAATAGTATTCAATATCCTATATATCTAAATAGGATAGCATAGACTGTCAATGGCACTTGATAACTATCAGTTTCTCACCTATGCAATCAGGCAGTTACAAAGTGGTGTTGACTCTGTATGTATGCTATTCTAACATCTATCTATCTCTGTGCACATATATATATATACACACACACACACGGTAATAATTTTATAGCCAGTCATATGATTATTAAATTTTGACCTGAAATGTTTACTGTATATTGCTGGGAAAATCATTATGTAAATAATTAAGGGAATCGTATATATCTGAGGATAGCGTAGACAATTAACCGTACTTAGTGACTGTCAAATGATTGGCAAGGAACTGGGTCATCATGCATTGTTGACTGTATCGATGCTATCCTTAACTTGTATATTGAATGATTGCTGAAACTTGAAATTTAGGCATCTCTCTTCGCCTTTGACGTGTCAATAAAAATACCTGAAAGCTGTATTGTTAATTTTATTGCAACAATTTCATACTCTCTAAAACTGTATCTTTTTATTTTAAAATAAAAATGAATTTAAAATTATTTGGAATGTATTCCGATTCCATTTTTTTTTTTTCTATGAAATATCTCCTCCTAATTTTAAAACCTGGCTATATTCCTCTTTCTCACTTTTGCTTGACTAGCATAAATTTTTCTAGTTACTTCATTGCTATAACGTCAGTCCTTTAACCATTAAAATAGCATTAGTTTGAATTTCATTCATGAACAGGTATTCAAATTTACTTTTACTACTATTTTACAGGTCAAATTTGATACAAGTGGTATCTTGATCAATTCATTGTATATTGAGGTCAGATAAACACTGTCAATTTTAGTAATAGGTACAGCTGCAGACACAAGGGCTAATATTCCTGAATACGAATATATTCCATCAATTTTTCGTTATGGTCAACTTGTTTATTGAATTTTGTTTTGTAAATTTTAAGTCGGTTCTAATGCAAAGTTTTATAAAACAAATGTTTTTTGTTTTGTGACATCCGATGTATTTAATAAGTGAGCAGTATTTTTTTATTTTTTTTTATTTTTTTTTTAAAATTTTTTAAAAATTTAACTGGATATTTACCATATATGCATTATGCAACTTTCTGAGACCTAAATTTTCCCTTCACTTGGAGGCTGCACCATTTACAAACTGTGTGTGTGTAAATAATTGACCGAGGCTTGGCCTAGGCCAACTGGTAAGCATACAATTCCCAGCCACGAAAGTCAAATACTCTAATATGCATAAGACTGTTTTATTATATAATATAAATGTTATATTTTAGGCTTGGGATGATCATGTTTAATTTAACGTAAGTTGAATTTTGAAATGATTTTTTATTTTTCCGGAAAACATCTCTTTAGAGGATTACAATTCATTATGTGGGGCAAACTTGATAAAATTGATTTTTGCAGAAAAATTAGGCAGATGTTTTAGGTGGAGGGGGAGTTTGTTTTAACTTTTGGCCACCCTCCCATTGCTAATTGGTTTGCAGTTCATCATTTCCTGATTGAATCATTAATTTTTGAAACTCTAGACCAAATTAAGATACAGGTATAACACCAAACTGCTTTTATGAGGACTTAAAAGTTAATAAACATCATTTTGAGGTTAATGATTATGACTCCCTCATAGCAGTTACTCATATTTCAAATGTAAACAACACTTTTTTTAAGTTTTGATTTTTCATTGACCTGAAAAGTTATTGGGCGAAGGTTATAGTTTTGATTTCAGTCTCAGAAATCATTGGCTAGATGTCTATTTTATATGGTTAAATAAAAAAGGGATTGAATTAAAGTGATATTTGTTGCTGAAAGAATTAGCTTGTAGGTGGCTATTAAATTCACATATGGGAGATAAAATTTAAATTAAATATATTAGGAAAAAGAAAAAAAAATACAGTGTTTTTCAGAAAAATCAATGTCATTTTCTAATCTAATGTGGCCAATTCTAATTCAAATAATCTCAAATCTTAACAGGATGTTTAGAAACAATTAAAAATTCTGTTTAAATGTCTTTTCTTTTCCATTGAATGGCATTTCTATGGCTGAAAATTTAAAAAAAAAGAAAAAAAAAAAAAGCAACAAACCATTAGAATTTTGAATTGTTTCAATACAAGCTGTTAGAATGTGAGATCATTTGTGTGAATTGATCAAGTTATTGGAATTTCAGGAGTATATCTACTTTAAGTCTATTAAAAAAATTTTATTACAGGAAAAAATACACAGCTTTAGTGGCATCCAGTATTATATATATATATATATATATATATATTATGTTTTTTTTTTATTTATTTATTTTTTTTTTTACAATAAATGTGGCCTTCTGCTGTTGCTCCAAATATACTGTGGACAGATAGCTACATCTTCATAACTTCTGAGCCTTTGCTAAAAAAAAACTTTTTACCTCTTTTCTGACCTTGCCACTTGCAGATAGTTCAAATGTCAAACAGTTCGATTTGACTCATTTATAGTACCTTTCAGGTGCTACCACTCTAGGCCAGAATGGACCTGGGAGTAATGAAGGGGTAATCCCTATTCCCCATAGTTCCAGTATTACTGGAGCCTCACTATCTGATTGTTTAGTGTCATATTCAGGACACTCATTGGGGTGGGGTCGTACCTCTCAGCAAAGATGCAGTCAGTGTATTCTACAGCCCCAGCCAATTGGGCTGTTAATCAATGGTTTTAAATAACATCAAAATCAGTTCAAGTTAAAAATGAGATTTTTTTTTTTCCATTCAGGTGTCACCCTTAGTACATTTAAAAAAAAAAAAAAAAAAAAAAAAGGTAAAGTTTTTTCGATCAAAGGCTCAGAAGTTACGAAGATGTATCTATCTGTCCTCAGTATATTTGGAGCAACAGCAGAAGGCCACATTTATTGTAAAAAAAAACATGAAATTATATATATATATATATATATATCCATCCATCATACTGGATGCCACAAAATATACACAAAATATAATGTAATTTGCTATATTTATTGATAAAGATTGCTCAATATCATTGATAGAACATTTGTAGATCTTTAAGATAGCATAAACACAGTCAATGGCACTTGGTGATACTTAGTTTCTTGTCTATATTATCATTGTACCAATCAATACTTGGTTTGATGATAGCACTAGAAGCTAATAATTTCCAAGTACCATTGCCTCTCTATGCTCTTATAACTTAGATATGATATATAAGTGTGTGTGTGTCTGTCTGTCTGTCTGTAAATGCATATTTAATTGTATCTTTCTATCTATTTGTAAATGATATTTGTGTGTGTATATATATGTATAATGTCTGTGGTACACACACACACACACACATATATATATATATATATATATATATATATATATATATATATATATATATATATATTTTTGATTGAACATTAGATATTTTTTTTGTTAATCCTTTCAAATTGCCATATTGATCTTATGATATTCGGCAGGAAGTGGTTGATAAACCTTCCATAATTCGTTATTTCTCTTGTACTTTCTGCCCAAACTTGGCTCATCATCATTGGAGGATGTATTACAAAAGTGATGAAACTTTTGTATGTACATTACTATTTTGTAAGAATGAGTGTTTATACTGGTGTGTGTGTGTGTGTGTGTGTTATATATATATATATATATATATATATATATATATATATATATATATATATATAATGTGTGTACACATGAGGTGTTTTGCAAAGTATAGAGACAAATTATATTTACCAAAACAGAAATTAACTCTGAATCAAACATTAATTTTCTTTGAAATAGTCCTTGGTATAAAACAATTATTTCAGCTAATTTTCCATCAGTCAGAACACCTGAAACTTCTGATAGGGTGTGAAGCTGGCCTGTTATATTTCTTTTAATGTCCTTAAATCTTCGTTTTTGAATTTAGAACAGAAGAAATAGTGGCACATAGTTAGGTCTTGTGAATATGGAGTATATTGCACTTGTACAGTCTCGTTTCACCCAAAATGGAGTAAGTAGTATTGAAATACAAAGTCTGTAAAGAAAGTAATAAAACTGTTGAAGTACCTGTTAGGGTCCAGTCTGGGGATGAAACAGATTTGTTTAAAAATGATTTCTATGCTTTTTGCATAGATGTGGCACAAGGGACACCTAATGAAACTCAAACTCACCCGTGAAAGTTCCTAGAAGTCATGCTTGCTATTTTACCACTTAAAGTATCCATGATTTGTATTCAATAAGAATACTTGATGCCCTAAAACTGTAAATTTGTATTAAGAATAGTTACTTGGTACTAAGATTGGTATAATGGTTTGGGTGTTCTCCAATGATCTGGGAGACTGGAGTTCAATCCCAGTTGAAGTCATACCAAAGACTAAAAAAAAAAATGGTATTTGATGTCTCCTTGCTTAACACTCAGGTGTGGATCAAGGGTAAGTGGAGCCATCCTAAGAAAGGAGTAGTAGCAACTGAAAAGGAAGCCTTATAATTGTTTTCTCAGAATTATTGTTATTCGTTACTTGAAATCACCATTGTGTCCAAACAAATGACTATTATTAAATAGAAATAATTACTCGAAACCATATAATTGTTAGTATTAGATAGGAATACTTAAAACCATACAACTGAGCAAATTATTTGTATTTGATAGAAATACTTGATATCATATAACAGCGTGCAAAAACTCTTTAGAAACAACTACACAAAAAATGTAAATATAAATTCCTTAACCTCTTAGCATAAAATAGCCCTAAACGAGTTGAGATGCCGTTAAAATCAATCAACTAAAGTTGATATAAATTTTATAAAGAAGTCTTTGAATTTAACAAGACTCCAATCTCCAAGAAGATTAAATTCTTTTAGCAAGTTTTCTTTTAATCATTAAACTCAATGAAGAAAGACAAAACTCGTGTTAAAAATCAGGCAAAATACTTTTACGTAAAAATGTATATGTAAATATATTTATCTCTATAAATGTAAAGCTTTATTGAATATTGACGTATAAAAAAAGTGATGGAAATGTACGTATAAATGAGGGTTTTTTTTTTTTTTTTTTTTTTTATATTTTATTTTTTTAGATTTATTGCTCACATCCAGTTCCTATGTGTAAGATCCGGAAGAGATCCCAGCAAAGTATATGTTTTATTAGCTGAGGAACTTTCATTTTCTTTAATAAGTTCTCCCATGTCGTCTCTGTTAAGTAAAAGTTCAGGAGTATAACGGCCCGATTTTGTTATATAATTGAACGTCTGTGCGCTGCACCAAGGAGTCGGAACTGGGTAAGTTGTGTGAAAATGAGTAAAATCTACAATATGCGAACCGTTATAATCTGTAGAAGTTGCCAAGGGTTCCAAACGATGGCCCCAAATAATTTCCCACGGCAGGTAAGATGTTTTCGCTTGTACTGTCCGGCCAGTGGTTGATACGACAGCTTGCAGCATGACCACAATCTCAAAGTTTTCGTGACGCAGGCTGTCTCGCGAGATGTTGTAAAAAGGTGAAGTCTCGTCAATCACATGATAGACGTTGGTGGGCCATACGAGGAATAGCTGGCTATGTCCGTCCTCTGCCTTAAAGCTGACGTTGAAATATTCCACAGGAATGTTGTTACCGGACTTTGAAAATGTTTTCTTAATGAAGAGCCCACGGGCTGAAGCGTTTATGAGGTGGGATTTACGCATGTCTCCAACACGAAAAACAAACTTGTACTGTAAATCTTCTTCGACGATACACGCCACTTTACTAAATAGAATCGTACAGGAGCGTTTTTTACCTCGTTTGACCTTCGCAATGACCAATCCACAGAGGGCCGCTTGCAATGCAGCCCCTAATATAGACTCTAAAAGAACCCCCAGGACAGCACTAGGGCATTCTTCAGACACGTATCGAGACCCGTAACCGATAGTGGTCATTGTTTCTATGGAGAACAGATAAGCTGTTGTAAAGGAATGGACACTTTGGATGCAAGGGATCCAGTCTTCTGGATTGTCATCTTGGAAGTCTCCATGCAATTCGGCCAGAATATAAAAGTAGGTGGCAAATGCTAACCAGGCCACAATGAAGGAAACAACAAACATTAACAGATTCCATCGCCATTTGACGTCGATAAGGGTTGTGAAGAAATCCGACAGGAACTTCTGATTACGTTTGCTGATGCCCGTCTGTTTGATGTTGACGTAGCCACTGCGGCTTATCAACCGGAACTGCTTGCCTGGACGCAGGAAGTTGCGCATGGCTGCTGCGCCACCCTCGCTCCAAACGCTGGGCAGAACTGCAAATATAAAACCACAAAGAATTAGTGATTTGAAATTTGAATTAAGAACAAAAAATAACAAAAATCAATAAGCTCAAATCAGAGATGGGCGTTTTGTTGGTGGCTGGGGTACGAGGAGAAAAGCGTTCACATATCCGGAGAGCGAGTGAACCTTTCAAAAGATACGAGAAGAGTCGGACATTATTAGATAAAAGAAGCATTTCCGCACGCTATGTTCGTTAATTATTTTCACCTACTTTTGTGGCCGCATAAACTGAACGGGAAGAATAAAGTAACAGAGGTCTTAATGTTTCAGACGAGTTGTGTTTTTGCATTTCTTCTCCCCTATCTGACAATTAGCCATCACCGACATAGCAGTTGTCGGTGACTATGCAACAAATTCCTATCACCATGCCGCGTGCAAATATAGTTGAATTTCATATCACGTAAAGGTCCGTTTTTTCATATCCGCTAAAAAATTTAGCTAATAAATTTTTCGTTATTTTGACACCAAATTGGACTATTTTTGCCTTGTTTACCATTCTGATTGTTGTCATGGAAACAGAGATAAAGGATATCGGGCGCTTGGTAATGAACAGCTTCTGGAAGGAATGATGCTTTATTTAGCCCAAGAATTAAGTAAAATGAACGACAACAAAGTCAATTTTGATTACAATGACTCAGACACCCTAACAATACCTCACAATAACATCAGATTTTGGTTGGTTTCTGTTAAAGTGTAAGACTATCAAATCCATGCAGATGTAACTTCTGACTCATCTTGCATCCGATGGGGAGGTTCCAGCTTTGCGGTGGGGGGTCTGGAACACTCCTCAATTGATATTACTCCCAGATCCATTCAGACCCTAAGTGGTAGTGCCTATTAAGGTTCCATCTAAGTATCAAATCTATTTCAAAATTATTTGTATTAGGAATACTTGATGTCCTATAACTTTTATACTTGATGTCATATACCTTTAAATCATTCATATTAATTAGAGTTACTTGAAGTTATAATTGTTAACCATTATGACACGATGGGTGGCATTCGTTTCTGTGCGTGTAGGTATGGGAGCCAGTTAGAGGATCCCTTTGTCTGTTTTGGCGTGAAACCCCCACAAAGGGCTTTTGCGCGAGATTTTCCACAAGACCGGAAGAGGACGAGGAAGGTCCGAGAGTGGACAGAAGAGACCAGGACAGAGAACAGAACAGTCGACAGAAGTTAGGGGAAGCTGGTGGTCGAGAAAGGCGGGTGCTAGAACCTGTGGACTGAAATGCCGGGTTGGCCAACGTGAGAGGAGGAGTCAGCATTCCTGGTGGCTTTGTGGGAATTTCGCTCGAATACACGTACGCGATAGCCTGTTGATGCACGGAGAGCTGCACAAAAGTGTCACAAACTTCTCCCTTCTTGCGCTTGGATCTAACTCAAGTCCGTGTTTGTTTGTTCTCTTTTCTTCCACCCTCTCGGTTGTGTATACTATGTTGTGTGTGTCCGTAAATAAATGTGAAATACCCCTGGCCGGAGATGAGAGAAACCTCTAGACGATCTGACTGCCTGCCTGCCAGGAGTAGTTTGGGTGGTTGAGATAGTGAGGGTCGGCCGGCGGTGTATTGTCACACCATGGATTATTATTAGTTACTTGAAACTATAAAGCTTTGTGCAAACATATGACTCTCATTAAATAGAAATAATTACTTGAAACAATATGATTATTTGTATCAGTTAGGAATATTTGAAAGGATATAATTGTTTACAGATTACATATGAGTGATTGAAACCATACAAATGTGTGCAAATTGTTAATATTAGGAATATTTGATATGAAAACTGAGTGCAAACAGGAAAAGGACATAACTCTTATGGTTTTTAAGGTGGGGGTTCTGTGATAATTCTAGTAAAAATGACACAAGAACCAAGTGGAACGTTTCACTGATTTATCTAATAAGTTACGTTTAGAGATGATAATGAATGAACCACTGGATGTGCGATGATTAGTCTCCCCGTTCTACCACTCCGTGATCTTCGTCCAATGTGTGTTGGCCGACCTGCTGAACCCAAGGGTGATCACTCCTTAGTCAGTCAAAAGGGAAGTAATTATTTTCTTAGGATTGATCCTAATAATAACCCATTAATATTCATAGGTATGGGTCTATAACAATTAGTTACTGAAAACCATATAACTTTAAAAACGCAAATATCAACTCAGAAATTTCTGAGACGAAGCTTAATGATTTTTATCATTAATGGTTTTCGGACTATTGTCTTCATCTTCGACAAACACCTGAAGAAGGCCAGAGGACATATCGGCCGAAACGTTGTGGAAATAACAATAAAGATGAAGACAATAGTCCGAAAACCCTTAATGATAAAAATCAACTTACAAAGTACTCAAGGCAAAAAATAATTCCAGATGAATTGACATGCCATAAAAATCAATCAGAAATTATCACTCCCCAATCAGCATAAACGTGTCTCTATATTTCTTTTGGTTTTATTTATAAGATGATTAGTATAACGGTTATCGTCCTTGGAAATTAAATCGGCGACCCAAATATTGAATAAGGTTAATGCCCTTCGGAAATGCATGAATATCACTCTTCCCTATCCAGCAGCTATTGGCAAATAGTAGGATAGACCGGGCTCTTTAGTCTTCGTAATGCAGCCAGTCTAGGAGAAGAAATTTTTTTAGTTTATATCAGCTTAAAAAATTGACCTTGTGTTGTACTATGCTCGTGGCAGAGGGGTTGGGTTAATTCATACATTTTATTTGTGATCGATGTTCCTCGATCCACGCGAAATTACGTCCAATTTGGTCAAAGATCTTCTTCAGATCAAAATGAACATAACGTAGGTGGAGAAGTAATTGATGACCGGCTTATTATATAAATCATCAAAGAGGCAAAGCTTATATCGACTCAAATGGGGCAACAGCATCAAGAACTTGCCGCCTCTTATGATATATAACATCTGGTTCTGTGACAAAGGACGAACCGCGCCCAGTATATAGATCACATTCAGCAAATTTTAATACATTGTTCTCATACACATATTATAGATATATATATAATGTATGTATGTGTGTGTATCACATTGCCAATAACACCTCGGTATTTGATTTCAATAGGGAATATATTGGCTGTTCAACAATTTTTTATACATTGTTCTTACGCACACACACACACACACGTCAAGAATGGAACCTCACAATCAGATGCAGTTTATTGTCATATTCAAGACACTAAGTGGTTTCAAGTATTACTATCTAACATTAATAATTATATTAAATATAATTCATTTATTTGGACACATTTAAATGGTTTCAAGTATTCATATCTAAGACGAATAATTTTAAAATTGAGCCATACAAGGGGCCCTAATAAGTAGTACCACTCCGGGACAAAGTGGGCCTGAAACTAATCATTCAATTTAACAGGGATCGTTGGTACATTGTCAAATGGTTTTAAGTAAAGAATTAAGCAGTTCTATTTGACCTATAGATGGGATCCTAACAAGTACTACCACTCCGAGTCAGAGTGGACTTGGGAGTAATGGCAATGAAATGGTAATCTAAATTCCCAAAATCTCTAAATAATCTGATTCTTTAAAGAGCCAGAGCTCATTTGTTTGCACACAGTTAAATGGTTTCAAATATCGCAATCTAACATAAATACATTTATTTGCATACAATTAAATGGTTTCAAGTGTCGCAATGGAACACTAACAATTCAATTAAGCACCAATCATTTGTTTACACACAGTTAAATTGGCAAACAGTTCTATTTCCAACTATTCGATTAAAAATGTCACTTGTTTGCATACAGTTTGAATATCAAACAGTTCTATTTTATCCATAGATAGGACCCTATCAGGTGCTACCACTCCAGGTCAGAGTGGACCTGGAAGTGAGGTGGGGACTCCACATTCCTGAAATCGCTAGCACTGAAGCCTTGCTGTCAGTTTAATGTAATATCTAGGACAATCGTTGGGAGGAGAGTCATACCCCTCAGCAGAGATGCAGTCGGTGTGTTGTACTGCTCTCCAGTCGACAGAACACCCACAAAAGGGGCGTCCTGCCCATCACACTTAAACTTCATCGAGTGCTGAGGATCCAGTTTTAGAGATCAGGAGAGTGTTGTGTACACCTTCACAGCAATTACTTCCAGGCCCACTCTGTTCCAGAGTGGTACTACTTGTTAGGGCCCCTTGTATGGCTCAGATAGATATGAATACTTGATACCATATTATTGTAAATTATTTATATTAAGAATAGTTACTTGAAGCTATAATTGTTAATCCGTCTTCTTTCGATGGCTGTTTTTATTCTCATCTACAGAAGCCACCCTTATAGATGAGCAGCAGAAGTTCCCTGATCGAACTAATCGATCCTGGCCGTTGAGCCGTAGGGCTCATACGCCCAGGACCGGGTTAAGCATTGCGTTGAGCCGTCTGAGGGTTTATCCACTGGCCTTTACGTCCACCATGCTGCTTCCCGTGGCTTTCGAAAAAGATTCTCTTCTTGCTTTCCTCCGTTTTTCATTATCAAGTTTTAACTTAGTTAAAGTCCACGACTCGACTACGCCGATGATATAGTGCCTGCTATATGCACCCACCCAAGCCGAAACCCTGCTACATAGTCTGGAACAAACCACTGCAGGCATTGGCCTCCATGTCAATGCACACAAGGCGGAATTTATATATGTGCTTTAATCAAAGAGGTGACATCTCCATACTAAATGGTAGCTCTCTGAAACTAGTTGACAAGTTCACCTACATAGGAAGCAGTGTCTCATCAACCGAGACAGACATTAACACGCGACTAGCAAAGTCATGGACAGCTAACGATAGGCTATCGATCATATGGAAGTCAGACCTGACCGATAAAATAAAACGCAGTTTCTTCCAAGCAGCGGTCGTGTCGATACTGCTATATGGATGCACTATATGGACGCTAACTAAATGTATGAAGAAAAAGCTTGACAGCAATTACACAAGAATACTGCGAGCAATAGTGAACAAGTCCTGGAAGCAGCACTCCACAAAGCAGCAGCTGTTCGGCCACCTACCACCCATCACGAAATCTCTCAAAATTAGACGAACCAGACATGCGGGATACTGCTGGAGAAGTAAGGACGAGTGATGTGCTCCTGTGGACCCCTTCACATAGACGAGCAAAGGCAGGACGACCAGCTCAAACCTACATACAACAGCTCTATGCCGATACGGGATGTTGCCTTGATGACCTTCCAGAAGCAATGGACGATAGAGAGGAGTGGAGAGAGAGGGTCAGGGATATCCGTGCTGATTGTGCGACATGATGGTAATGAGGATGATGATAATTGTTAAAAGGAAATAACGATAAAAATTCCGTAATATATGTTAAGAAATATATATAATATTAATATTAATATAATATAATATTATAATATAATATTATAATATAATATCATAATATTATAATATATTATAATATAATATAATATTAATATATGTTCAGAAAATATTTTAAAGTGGTGTTGGGCTTTAGTGGGTAATTTCTTATGTAAGTTCTGCAGTTTTCTAGTTCGGATACTGATTCAAAAAGATAATACAGACGACAAAGTTTTAGAAAGTAAATTTGATATAAGTGAAACAAAAGGGGAAAAAAAAAAACATAGAAAGGCTAAAGTTTGCAAATTTGTTGTAATTTGCGGGAATTATCTGAGGGAGAGTATCCGGTAAACAAAGTTCTTTGAGTTTTAGTAGTTTTTGTGGCTTTGTTGGATTTTTGGTTTATTTTTTAGCTTTCGCTTAATTTAAGTTAAGTTTTCTGTTAAATTGACTTTAAGACGAATTCTTGGATTTTGTTATTCCGTTGAGTTTAAGTGAATTTTGTGTTTTGTAGACTTTTAATTGAGATTCTCGGATAGCTCCTTGTCAATTTAGTTACTTTTTAACGGTTAAAGGAACGAGTGACAAATACCTCTCTGCTGTCTATTTGTTTTACTGCTTCACAGACCGGCATTTGAGCGCACACTGAAGTTTTAGAGTTGTTGGCAAAGAAAATGGTGGAGGCATCCCTTGGCGTCCTATTGCCGTGACCCAATTCTCCACTCTGAAAGCGCCAACATTGCAGGGATTTAAAGTCAGCTTTCATTAAAGATTTTTTGCTTTCAGTAGATGAGATATTGAAGCCTGGGTATGTGAAGTGGTCCATTAATTTCAGAGGCTTGCCACCTAAATTGTGTATTGACTCCTTGTTTATTTACATTTGACGTTGCGGATTGATTTCTCCAAAAGCCATTATGATTTTTCCGGAGAATATTCTCGACTCAAGGTTGGATACTGCTGAGGATGTTGTCCTGAAGACCTACCTAGGGCGATGAACGATAGGGAGGAGTGGCGAGAGAGGGTCAGGGATATCCGTGCTACCAGCGCGATATGATGATGATGAAGGTTGGATACGATAAAAAATAGGGCATTATGAACCTTAGCAGCTATAGTCATAAGAGTAATACCTTTAAAGCTCTTAGTAATTCCAAGGTCACTTTTCTTGGTGGGAGGCGCGGATGCGGCCTTTTGTCCATTTCTCTTTTGTATTTCGCTTATATACAGCGTTCCATAATCGAAGAAGAAAATCATCGAATTTTCTTGTCTTCCATCGTTTTGGAGGTATTTCGTCGAAGCTTGCAGCTTTTCTGCTTTTTATTTTTTAATACTGTGTCAAGTTCTTCTTCAGTAAACTGTCCAATTATTTATAATTATAAATGATTATTTTTTCCGGTAGGTTTATCAGTGATTTCAAGTGGGTTTCGGGGCAGTTTTGATCACGAGGTACTTTTCCTTCCTCTCAATTCATTTACTGTCTGCCATGCTTATCGTGATTGTCTATCTTCTTCTGAATTTATGGTTTTATTTGACCTTTTTTATACGTGTAAATCCTCTCTGAGCTTTATTAAGTTTCTGCGCATTGGCGTTTGTTGGGTTTCTTTTTTCATGTTATCTTCTTTTCCCTAACCACTATTGAGTTCTATGGAACTCAATATTTGGCTCTTGGTTTAGTTTGTATACTCTCTGATGTTCCCTCTATATTGGTGATAACAAAGTTTTTATTTTTTTCATTCAAAGTATGATTTAGATATCTTCTGAACAATATCAAACTTGTTTATTACTGTAACCGTATATATATATATATATACACACACACGAGTGTCATTTAATAAAATGAGTTTTGTCTTAGGAGTTGGCAATAGGGAATACTATTTACAGTTGTACTTTTTTCAAGGAAATCAATAGTGATCAGTTTTTCCTGTCTCAGAAGACTATCAGCAATACCTTCTTTACTGACTGCTGCACCCGGAATCTTTTCTTTACCAGAGAGTCAGGTGTGTTTCCACCTCATGAACTATCTTTTCGACTCAGGTTTGTTTAGCCCATTTGTAAAACTTTTGGGACTAATACATGCTTATTTGTACTCATCACACATTCTCCAGGAAATTTCACATAGTTTGTACTTCTCGGCCAGCAAAAATTCATGAAAGATATCTGTTTAAGCATGAAGTACTCTGTATGATTTGTTGCCATTTTGAATAACCTCAAAACAAATAGTTTTGTGAGATTAAAATAATTTTTGTAATAAACCAATTCCAAACGGCACGGAGTTAACATTTATGGGAAAAAAATCCGAAAAAAATTATTTTGTTTTTAAAAATTTATTGAATCTCTCTCTCTCACACACACACACACACACACACAGAGAGAGGTTAGTCTAACAAGATCAAGAGTATAGATAAAACTCATTACAGTAATAATGACCAAAGTTAACGTGTTTAAAATTACGTGATTTAAACGTTTATACAGAAAGTGAATCCACTCCGTCGACGGTAGGGCTTTTCTACATACGCGTGTGGAACAATAAGCTTAACACAAAGCTGAATTAGTTGAATTTTGATCTAAACTTGTCACTGGATAATATTTGATGTGTATGATTTATATTCTCCATTGAATTAATTAGGAAAGAGATTATGTTAAAAACAAGAGTTTTTGGAGGAAAATGACTTTTATCTTTTGTCATTGGGCTACGGACTTATTGATTTACTTTATATTTACGAAGGCAGACTTATAAGACTACACCCTGAGGGGAATTTTGATCTGACAATTTTCACCGTAAAATGTTCGATTCCTCTGATCGATATTTATCCCTGAATTAAGCTATGATTGGTTTGAATGGCATGTCAACCCATCTAGGGTTATTCTATGCCAAGAAGTTAGGGAATCGCGTTCATTGTATATCTATATGTTCTTCTTTACAGTTTTTATGTTGTTTTTTTAAAGATCTTTTTTTACACATGGTCCTATCGAATACTCATAATTTGTAAACAGATCTATTTGACCCATAAATGAGACTATAACATGTACTATCACTCCAGGTCAGAGTGGACCTGGGAGTAATGTCAAAGGGGTAGTTCACACTTCCTAGAACTCGAAATTCACCATCAAATGTAGTTTAATATCAACCTTAGAACACCTTTTTTTTTTAGTGCGGGGTTTCTTACCCCTACGTAGGGAATACAGTCAGCTTATTGGAAGCCCCGCTGATCGAACGTTATACGGTGAAAATTGCCTGATCAAAATTCACCTCGTGTCATTGCGGGTCTACCTTCGTAAATGTGATTGGTTTGGTTTGTTGGGTTTTATGGCATATCAATCTTTGTAGGTTATTTCACGCCAAATTCATTTTTATGTAAATAATCAGTTCTATTTAAAGTAATTCAGTTTAGAATGAGTACACAGTTTAATTGTCAAAAACATTTCCATTTCAAATTATTCAAGCAGTTATATATAACAATTCAGTTTGGTATAAGTACAGTTTCAATGTCAAAAACAGTTCTATTTCAAATGATTCAGTTTAGCATAAGTACGTAGTTTAAATGTAAGTACGGTTCAATTGTCAAAAGCATTTCTATTTCAAGCTATTCAGTTTTATCAAACAATTCAGCTTAGCATAAGTATGCCGTTAGTTCTATTTAACCCATAGATAGGACCCTATCAGGTGCTACCACGCTGGACCAGAGTGGACCTGGGAGCAATGGCAATGAAGGGGTGCTCTGTATTCCCCAAGGCCCCAGCATTACTGGGACCTCACTATCAGATTGTTTAGTGTCATATCCAGGACACTCACTGGGGGGAGTCATACCCCTCTGCAGAGGTGCAGTCGGTGTATTCTACAACCCCAGCCGACTGGGCAATCGTAAATGTGAAATAAATCAATGATAATTTTGAAAAATAGATATTTATTGCGTAAAAAAAAAAAATGAATGTTTTTCATTAGACTCATTGATTTGTTTTCGTAGATGAATGGATTTATAAGGTGTGAACTCCCTTATTATCTGCCCAGCTATGGGTTAAATAGTATCACTACTCTTCCTCTGTAAGGATAGATTTGGAATTAGATAACCCATGAAGGTTGATATGCTTTTAAACAAAGAAACCAACCAAACATGGATTTATAAAACCCAAGGTAACGTTTTCTAATTTCGATCTGTTGTGAGGAACGAGAAAAGTTTGTACCCGGGTATGGCCTACAGAATCAGAACAGGCGACCCCCGTGGTTTCAATAAAGGACGTAGTTCGAAGTTCCGTGAAAGTTCCCGAGTTCGACAAACACCTGAAGAAGGCCGGAGGATATATCGACCGAAACGTTGTGAAAATAACAATGAAAATGAAGACAATAGTCCGAAAACCCTTAATGATAAAAAAGAGAAAAGTTTGGTTTGGTTTTAGGGCATATCAACCATTATTGACTATTTAATGCCAAATCCTGTTTTTACATATATATTGAATACATAATTTGGAAACTTATTTTGTAGATTCACTCAGTTAAAGGGTCAAACAGTTCTATTTCAAACAATTCAATTCAGCATAAGTCAACAAAGTTAAATAGCATTGCTATGGTTCACTAACAATTTAATTAAACATCAGTCATTTGTTTACGCGCAGTTAAATGAACAAACAGTTCTATTTCAAACAATTCAATTTAGCATAAGTCATTTGTTTGCACTCAGTTTAAATGTTAAATAGTTCTATTTGACCCATAGATAGGACCCTATTAGGAGCTACCCCTCCGAGCCAGAGTGGACCAGAGCGCGATGGCAATGAAGGGGTACTCCACATTCCCTAAAGCTCCAGCATTATTGGAGCCTCACCATCAGATTGTTTAATGTCATAACCATGACACTCGTTAGGGGGGGTGCTTAGAAAAGTTTGGGTAAACAGGTTAAAGCTTATTCCGTTTACCAATACTTTTCTCGTTCCCCAATGATAGTTGCATCCGAAGAATAAGGTCTAAAAAGTTTAGCTTCGGGTTACCCTTAACGGGCTTTTAATCTGGATTATTGACCTTTGCTAAAATACTGGTGATTATTTGATCTGAAATTTTCACTCTTTAACATTCGGTTAGTGTGTGGCATTGAAAAGGAAAGAGATTATGTTAAAAACAACAACAAAACAAACAAAACAATGTTCTACTATTTACCCTTAGCTGAGGAGATATATATGAATTCATACCTTCCCCAAGGCCATTAGAGCCAAGTGAAATGTAAACTACCCTGTCCAGGTTTTGAACTTGGGTCGTCTATTTCATTCCTTACGACGCTAACTGTTACGGAGAGAGAGAGAGAGAAAGATTATTGGATAATTTTCAATATTTAATAATTTTGTTTTTCTGAGATTAGATTTTTTGTTTTGGTCCGTTAACTAAAAAATTTGCAACGGAAAAATAAGGTCTAAAAAAGTTCGGTTTTGTGTCACTTTTAACCTGGACTACGAATAAATACCGTATTTGACGCCATATAAGGCGCACTTTTTTTTACTAAAAATATATTTTAAAATTCCCCAGCGTCTTATATGCCATAAAATTCGTGATAGTCGAAATTAGCCACTGGACAACTTCTATTAGCTTAGACTTTAAAGTAACTTTTATATACCTATTGTCATTATTTAAAAGGCTATTAGGCAGATAAAAGTGTGATCATTGATTATATATATTCAATTTTACCACGTTTATTACTTTGTTTTTTTTTCTTGATTTGCCCGGCTGAAATTGGATAGCATCTTTTACACCCGAGCGACTTATATGCCGTCAAATGCGGTAAATGACGTACAATATAATATGACGGATATAGAGAGAATTACCGAAAAATGAGTGAGAGATAGAGAGAGGTTATATAATTATGAATATTTACCTATTTATCTACGGAATTGAAATTTGGCAATTTTCTATAAAAATATGTTTAATCTGTTGAAAAACGTTATTCAGAATGCGATTATATTTTTTTTCCAAGATTTCATAGAATATTTCCTGAATTCCGTGACCAATTATCGACCCATGACATAAGCTGAATAAATTAGTCGGTTCAAAACTATAAAACCAAGCAGTTTAAACTACTAAATTTAGTCACTATCATTACACATTTTGATTAGTATGATACTTCATCTTCCTAAATTCTAGTTACTTATTTTTTTTTTTTTATCGTTATTTTTTTGTCACAACCAAGTGAACACTTCTACGGCAGCGAGTAACAGCGTTCTGTGGAAATAAGAATAAACCTCCTGTAAGATTCGAACTCATCTAGCATATTCTGTAGCCTTGTTTCCGATGCACGTTAAGGTAGAAATGAGTTGCGGTTTTAAAAAAAAATCAACAATTTAAGATGAAAGGTAATACTTGTCAAAATTATTTATGATTGTTTGACAGAACTTTATCGAAAAAATAAATAAAATGTTCTAAACTTTTTCTCTTCGCCACAAAGTAAGTAAGTAAATAAATAAATAAATAGCGTCTCTCGCGGTTACCGATTTCAAATCATTGAATGCAAACAGCCAAACAGTTAATGTTCGTTTGTATATTTTATCTATTTTAATTTTTGCTCCTTCGGATGCATCCTCCTCCTCATCACTCGATGCGAATTTTTTTACACCAGTTTTATGCGGTGGTCTTTCACTGAAGTCTGAATGACAGCAAGTGTCTTCAGGTCTCCAAAACTCTAAGTAATCTTGCTGATTTTAACAATGCAGTGGTCTAGATAGTCTCGATTCTTCTTCCCAAGCACTTTTCTATATAATTTGATACAGCCTAAAAATCAAATTAAAAAGAAAACTAGATGTACTATAATAATAATAAGACGACTAAGTTACATTTAAAAAAAAAATAACAGTTCCCTTGGTTGATCATTAATGATTAAAAGACAAGCTTAGCGAGTATGAGTCTCACCAGGGGCTTGACTTTTATTCTTATCTCCGATAGATACTGTTTTACGCTGTTGTAGAACTGATGTCCTGAGCGAGTTACGATTAACACCCTCTACTAATAAAAAAATAAATAAAATTAAGAAGAAATAAAAATACTATAATAATGATTAACTTTATTTTTTCAAATTCATTATTGGCTAGTCTTTCTATTTATTTTTGTCGCTTTTTATTGCAATCCACAAAAAAAAAAAACAAAAAAAAAACAAAAAGCAACAAAATTTAGATGAAAGACAAACTTATCAAAAATGAATTATAAATGATAGAACTTCGTCTCAAGAATTCGAGAAACTTAAGCCTATTCATAACTTTATGAAATCAGATCCAGTTTTATTGCCAGCATTTAAAGCCCCTTACCTTTCCGTAGTCTGGCATTGTAATATTCTTCCTGGCATTCTTCAAAAGTTTCAGTATCATTCAGCTCGGTAGTATCTTCCTGATTTTGAGTATCTTCAGACTCTTCAATAATTTCCAAAGTGTCTAAATCTTGTTGTTCCTCACTGGCGTCTTCTTGATTTTGTAAGTCTCTCTTCAGACCAACACCTTTGCGGCTATTCTGTTTCGAAATCGCATCCATAGGAACTCGATGAGCCAATAAACAGGCGCAGATTATACAATTCGCTATATCAGACTAAACTGCAAAGTACTGTCCTCCTCCTCCACCAGCTGACTCTTCCCCGAGACGCACTCACCACACCAATCATTGCAGCCTCATCCTGACGACACTTTCACCAAAACCTTTTATATCCACAAACCGGGCTACACGCTTTGACATTTACCTACTGATTCGTCAGGCTATGGTGTAAACTCACCTACTTAGGCAACACCAACAGCATATCTACAGGGAAAATGTCGAAGTAATTATCTTTGGAGCTTTGAAGTGCAATAATTCTCTTTCAAACGAAGTACAACTTATCAACTTCCTATATTCTTTGCACATAAAAAAAAGGCTCACGTATTTAATAGAAAGAGTAGGAAGAGTTTACATTAAAAAAAAACTCAAACAAAACAAAACAAAAATCACACATTTTTAATACTTAATATAAAACTAGAATCCAAGTGAATTTTTTGAAGTGAAAAAAATAAACACTTCAATAATTTTAGTTTTTTTTAAATGTACATCAAGATTTCTTGAAGTCGTCTGTATAGACTCCAGGGGTAAATAAAGCATAGGGGTCCACGGAGAGTGAATTTATTAGTTTGCATTTATGGTTGATTGGGTTTTATGGCATATCAACCCTTATAGGTTATTTAATCCCAAATCTTGTTTATACATATTGAATATATATGATTTTTAAACGGGCCTGAGCTCATTTGTTTGCACACAGTCAAATGGTTTCACATATTGTTAACTCTATTAGTTGTATTTCCAAACAGTAATTTACAAAGCTTTTTGCTTAGATGTGACACCAGACCGTATGAATGAGACACCCAATGAGACTCGAACTCACTCGTGATGGTTTGCCAACCATTACACCACCGAGGCACCGTGATAATTTACTAAGCATTTTACTTAAATGAGACACCCAATGAGACTCGAACTCACTCGTGATGGTTTGCCAATCATTTCACCACCGAGGCACCCACATGCACTCAGTTTAATCGCAGTTTGCATCTATAGATCTCTTTAAAACAGCAGAACAAATATCGCTGGATTATGTAGACTAGTTGCCAAATATTGCACACATGGCAGAATGTCTCATTAAGTGTAATGGTATTTGTCATACGCCTCACCAAGCGTACCAGTGTGGCACAAGGCCTTTTATAGTAGGTCCGGCACAGCCCTAAAATTGCCTCGGACCCCGCTGGCATTCCCCTAAAGAGGGGCGCTTCAGGCGCCGATCAATTAACCCTTCCGAAGAGGGTAAAAGCCTGGGGGGGGAGCTCATTAAGTGTAATGGTCACTATCGATTTGTCATCTACATAAAACCCGTTCAAAACACCCGGATCATTCAAATGATCTGTCTCTGACCGAAAAATATCCGGATTTTTTCGGTGTCCTTAACGATCTATATAATCATATGCCCGTAGTGTAATGGTTATCGTCGAAGGAAATGGACACGGCGATACGAGTTCAAATCCTGGACAAGACTGATTGCATTTCATATAGCACTAATACCCTTGGGAATTATTCTCCCTCCAGCTATGGGTAAATAGTAGGGCAGACTAGGTTCTTAAGCCTTGGTGAGGCAACTAGTCTAGGAGAAGGAAAACTCTGAATTCAAACCTGTTAAACTCCGCTTAAAAATTGACCTTGTGTCATATCCTGCCCGAGCGGAGGGGCTGGTAAATATGATATAATCATATTTTCACGAAAGAAAACATCTAAAAACGATTATTGAATATGAATTATTTTTTAATAAAAATACCAAATTCTAAACAATTTTTTATCATAGTTATAAAACGTATTTAGAAAAAAAGATTATTTAATGATAAGTATAAAAAATATAGATTTAAAAAGAAAAAAAGTATAATCAAAATACAGTGTCTGAAATTTTATATCTCATCCATTGTAACAAAATTCTAATGAATAAAATTAAACAATTATCAACGAAAAATCCAGCTCTGACCGAAGAGAATCAGATATCTACTTTGTTAAAATCAGTTTCAATTATTTGTTTGTGTGAGTGTTATTATCTGGTTCAATATTCTATTCATAAAAACTTTTTTTGTATTTTGTAAAATATCTTAAATTTTCAAACCGAAAACATTTTTTAAAAAAATCCACCGCCCCTTATCACGGCATCGAATGTTGGCAATATTCAGTTATTTTACTTAGAGATGAATAGAAATAAAATTGGATTAGAAGAGATGAATCAAGTAAAAAGTTTAAGAAGCTCTAAGGTACATATTGGATAGTAGTTGTAGGTAATTTGTATATAAAGGAATGTGATGCGATTATATATATATATATATAGTCATGCTACTAGGAGAGGATATACCAAAAAAGATAGGGCGGGCGCCTCAGGTGGTGTAATGTTAAGCAAGCTAGACTAGCAAACCTTCACGAGTGAGATCGGGTCTTATTGGGGACCCCATTCATTCGGCTTTGTACCACATCTAAGCAAAAACCTTAGTAAATTACTAGGGCGCCTCTTATGGTGTAATGGTTAGCAAGCTAAACTTGCAAACCTTCACGAGTGAGTTCGAGTCTCATTGGGTACCCCATTCATACGGCCTTGTGCCACATCTAAGCAGAAGGCTTAGTAAAGATACTAAAGATAGGGCAGGCGCCTCGGGTAGTTAGCAAGCTAGACTAAGGAAAGCTTCACGAGTGAGTTCGCGTTTCATTCATACGGCCTTGTGCTACATTTAAGCAAAAAGCTCAGTAGATTACAAAAAAGATGGGACTGGTACCAGGTGACCTCACCGCTAAGCAATATCTACTTAGCAGGACTAACTTTATCGTCCGGCGCCTGAGGCGGCACAAAATGAAGAATGCCGAGAGGACTAAGCATTTTTAATGACTGCCACGTATAAGACTCGATTCGGGAATGCTTTGCCCCACTATGTGCAAAGAAATAAAATAAAACAAAAATAAAAAAAAAACTCTTAAGAAACAACTACACAAAAATATGCATACAGTTACTTAACTTCTATGTATAAAATTACACTAGATACGTTGATCTGTCTTTAAAATCAACCAATTGTAGATAAACTGGTGTTAATTTTTTGTCTATGAATTAGATCGTGAAAAATTCGACCAATACGCGAGTATATACGGTAATAGAAAAACAGCCCCGAGTAGGAAGTTAAAAAATTTTTCAAAGCCTTACAAAAACCTCAAGTTCAGTAATTTTTCGTTAAAAATATTAACAGCTGCGGTTTCCTAATGCAAATATTACTTTTTATCTAATATGTAAAATAAGAGTTTTAAAAAGGAAAGAGTTTATTTCTATTAATTCTTATCAATATTGACACAAACGCATGATTGGACATCGGACTAACGACACTAGTAATGGATCAACTTAATGTGTTCAAATGTACGTGATTTAAACGTTTATATGAGAAACCCAAACCTTCCCGCCGACGGTAGGGCTTTTCTACATACGAAGGTAGATCAATAAGTTCGTAGCTTTACACATAGTGAGTAGCTAACTTTGATCTAAAATTTTCACTGCATAGTGTTCGATGTATATGATTAACATTTTTCGTTGAATTAAGAGTATTGTAAAGGAAGGGGATATGTTGAAAATATTTGTTGTGTAATATATATATATATATATATATAACTGAGAAACTATCGTATAATATGTGTAACTGACTAAATATATTAATATTTATACCAATATCAATACAAAACGTTTAATATTTATACCAATATCAATACAAAACGTTTACAATATTTTATTAAAAATAAGATTGGTTGTAACTATAGTTTGTGGGGGGAGTATGTAATTTGGTTATTTCAGTAGATTGCTCTCTAAATTATTCCCACCACAAATACAACACAAAACTTTACAATCGCGTAAAAGAAATGGAATAGAACACAACGAACATTAAACAACAAACAATTTAATATACATATAACAGAATATGAAAAACAAAATACATGACGTGTAAATGGCCTTTTGGAAAATAAAGTTTGAAGAAGAGAATAAATTTGTTGAAAGATGTGTGTATGTTCATGTTATCAGAGTCCGTAAATAAGTCGTTCTTACTTACACTAAGTTTATAGCGGGTTTTATGATTGTGGCGACAGCGTGTCTCGTTGATGAAAGAAGTTTGTCGGGTTTTCCTTTTGAATATAATTCTCGGCCATTTGAAAAGAAGTCATGAACTTTAGTTGAGGAAGGAAAGGAATTGGTTGGACATAGTATCGGCTACTGGCTTAGTGGCTTGTGTTCGTCTATGTCTTCGTTTGTGTGTAAGCTTGTGTCTTGTTTGTATGGCTTCCTAACTCTGTGTTATTTATATCCTACAGGTGGATCAAAGAATCGCCCTAAAATCTTGGCGCGTAGACATTTATTGACCAATCAGATTTGTATTTTACTATTTTATTTTCGAGCCTAAATGTTTTCTGTTAGTTCACTTCCGATCCTAATTTTCTAGAATGTTCTATTCCATGTTTTTAGTTGATTGGTTGAAAAATATAAAAATGTAATTTAAATGCTAATGTGGGTTTGATCCTAAATTTCTAGAATGTTCTTAAGTATGTTTTTATTGCTTATTTTAAGACTAGAAGAAATGTGTATCCTATATACACCCCCGCAGATTGATAAATATTGAAAGTATTTATTAATATGTAATATAAGTCTTAAAATGTTTCGGCCAATGTACCTTTCTTCCAGATTTTGTGGTGATGTTTGCAGGTGTATTTGTCGGTGTGGAGGTTGGTTTGGATAATGTGGTTTTTGTAGGTGTAGGTTGTTCGGTCGTACTTTCCGTTATTGGTAAGTCCAAGTACGCCGGTTTTAGTCTGTCTATGGAGACAGTATCAAATTTGCCTTTTATGGCAAGCTTAAAATATTTGGGGTGTCGTTCAACTACCTGGAAAGGTCTGGAGTAAGTAGGACATAAGGTTTTTTTGACTGCATCATTTCGAATAAAAACGTATTTGCAGTCGTGAAGGTCTTTTGGTGTGTAAAGTTCTTTTGTTTGTGTTCTTGTGGGTGTGTAAACTAAATCGTTCATTTTCTGTTTAAAATTTTTGACAAATGTTGTAGTAGGTTGTAAGGAAATGTTTTTTTCACAAAATTGACCTGGCAATGTTAAGGATGTTCCAAAAACCATTTCGGAAGCTGTACATCCCAGATCTTCTTTGATAACATTCCTTATTGATAATAAAACAAGAGGCAAATTATCAAACCATGTTTTGGAGTTGTTGTTAGCTGTTAAAGCTGTTTTAAGTTGTCTATGGAATCTTTCAATTAATCCATTTGCGCAGGGATGATATGCTGTTGTTTTTATATGTTTGACTCCCAATAACTTTGTAAACTCATCGAAAAGCGTTGATTGAAATTGGGAGCCTCTGTCTGTTGTTATTACTGAAGGACAACCAAAGACTGAGATCCATTCTCGTAATATAGTTTTAGAGATAGTCTCTGCTGATATATCTCTAAGTGGGACGGCAACAGGCCATCTTGTAAATCTGTCAATGATGGCGAGTATATATTGACAGTCATTTGCTATTGGCAATGGTCCGACAATATCGATGTGTAGGTTTGTGAACCTACCATCTGGTTTTTTGAATTGTCCTGGAGGAGACTTTGTGTGTCTGTTTGTTTTGCTCTTCTGACAACTCAAGCAGGTTTGAGTCCAGTTTTTTATGTCAATGTGCATATTGGGCCAAACAAAACGGTTGCTAATTAATTTTGTGGTTGCTCGGCGTCCAGGATGTGAGAGGTTGTGGAAATGTGTAAATAACCTTTTTCTAAGTGATGGTGGTATATAAGGTCTTGAGTGACCTGTTTTAACATTTCAAAGTATTGTTTTTGTTCCAAATGGGACAGGATATTCCTTCAGCTGTAGGGAAGTGTCCTTTAGTTTGTCTAATGTGGCATCTTTTCGTTGCTCATCTGCAATGAGCTCGAAGGTGTGATCTACCGAATCAATAGACTGTATTGTGGAGCGTGAGAGTGTGTCTGCCACAATATTGTCTGAGCCTTTTATGTATTGGATATCCGAGGTAAATTGCGAGATATAGTCCAGTTGTCGAGTATCTCTGGGCGTATATTTCTCGGTATTTACATGTAAGGCGTAAGTGAGTGGTTTGTGATCAGTGAAAACGGTGAAATCTCGTCCTTCGAGTAAGTGACGAAAGTGCCTTATTGACAAGTAAATTGCCAGTAACTCCCTTGAGAAGGTGCTGTATTTTCGCTGTGTGTTTAATTTCACTGAGAAAAAGGATATTGGTTTTTCCAAGCCATTTTGCTTTTATTGCAAGACTGCTCCAATTGAGTCTCCTGAAGCGTCTGTTGTTAGAGAAAGTGTACTAGTGTTGTCATTAGAGATGTAGGAGAGCTTGGTAAAATCTGCTAATGCTTTTTTAGCATTGTGAAAAGCAGTTAAAGCTTCTCCTTCAATTTGAATTTTTGCGTTTTTATTTTTTTGTTGTTGCAACATGTTTGTGAGTGGGGTTAATATTCTGGAACAACCTGGAATAAATCTACGGTAGTAATTTACCAAACCGAGAAATTTCCGAAGTTGTCGCAGTGATGTTGGTTGTGGGAAATTTTGTATAGCCGTCACTTTTTCTGGGACAGGTGTGATTCCCTGTTCATCTATCATATGGCCTAAGAAGTTTAATTTCGAGACAGCAAACTCACATTTGCTTAAGTTGATTTTCAAGCCGAAATGTGTTAGTCTCTCGAAAACTTGTAACAAGTGGTCTTGATGTTCCTTGATGTCACAGCTAGCAATTAGGACATCGTCGATATAGGCAAAAGCAAACGGTAACCCTCTCAATACCTCGTCAATGAGTCTCTGGAAAGTTTGGGCGGCATTACGTAATCCAAATGGCATTCTGGTGAATTCGAAAAGTCCAAAAGGAGTTGTAATAGCTGTTTTTTTTTATATCTTCCTCTGCTACTGGAATTTGGTAGTAAGGCTTAACCAAATCCAGTTTTTTGAAGATCTTGGTTCCTTGCAAGCCCATGGCGAAATCGTGTAGATGTGGGATTGGATACCTATCAGGAACTGTTTTTGCGTTGAGGTTCCTGAAATCCCCACAAGGTCGCCATGCGCCTGTTTCTGGCTTTTGAACCATATGTAGGGGTGAGGAGTATGGACTACAAGAAGGGCGTATGATTCCTAATTGTAACATGTGCTGAAATTCGTCTTTTGCTGCTTTATATTTCTCTAGATGTAGTCTGCGTGGTGATGCATGTGTAGGTGGTCCAGAGGTTGTGATATAATGTTTAGCTGTATGACGAACTTCATCAGAATGTTTAAAGGGCGTAATGAGTGTTGGAAATTTAGTGATCAACTCTTGTAATCCATTTGCATCTGGTATTGCCGCATAAATTCCAGTTGATCGGTAGATTGAGGTGATTCCCTTAGCCGTCAGTTCGGTGTTGCAATCGACGAGAGATCGCGTAGCCATGTTCACAGAAACGTTAAAATGGGACAAAAAATCAGCTCCAAGAATAGGTGTTTTGACTTGGGCTATGGTGAAAATCCACGGAAAAGATCGACGTAAACCCAAATTGAGCGTTAGTGCTATCTCTCCGTAGGTTTCAATTTTTGATCCATTTGCCGCTTGCAGTGTGAATGAAGATGGTTGGTGTTTTTTCTTGGGATCCGGTGGAATAACGCTTATTTGTGCGCCGGTGTCGACTAAAAATAAATATCCGGTATTTTTGTCCCGAATGTAAAATAGACGACTTCCTTGTTTTAAACCAGCCGCTAATGTCGTCTTTACTTGCTGCCGGTGTAACCGTTTCCCTGATTCTATGTTGATGTAGGTGTGGTCGAATTGAAGTTGCATGGTTTTATGCACTTCCTTGCCTCACATCCAAATTTGAAATGATACCAACAGGTATCAAAGGTGCGTCGCCTTCTGGGAGGTGAGTTCGACCTATTTCGTCTTCTGTTCTGTGAGGAGGTTCTGTCAGGACGGGAATGTTGGGATGCTTTGAGCTTCACCAAATTTTGGACTTGCAGGGATAAATTTTCCATGCCCTTTAGCAGCTCAGTTAACATGTCTGGTGTGGTTGTTTGTGATGTTATGTTTGTTGGCGTTGGTGTATTCCTTGGTGTTGCGTCATTTGTTGAGTTGTATGATGTGGCGTAAACGTTCTGGTTTTGGTTATTTTCATGTATTCTATCAGCTATTTCCGATACTCTCTCCAAGTCTAAATCTTCAGGGAGTGATGCAAGTATCTGTGTTGTATGAGTGTGGAGTTTGTCCGTTCATAGTTTTTTTAAAACTGTCTCGGACATGGTGTTGCTTCCTAACAGAGATTTTATTTTTCTAAAGAGTTGTGAGGGTGTCATATGTCCAAGGGTCAAATTGTAAAATAGATCATGTAACTTTTTTCCATCAGATGTACCCATACGTTTAATAATGGCGTTCTTTAGCGTATCATATGGTTTTTCTTCAGGCATATGGTCTAGCAAATCGACCACTTCTGCCGCCACGTCGGTGGGAAGTTTTTCCACGACGTATGCATACTTTGAGGTTTGCGATGTAATTTTTTTAGCGCTAAAAAGTGCATTTAGCTGCGAAAACCATACTGGTATGTTAGTTGGGTTGTAGCTGGGAATGCTGGCTGATATTGTTGCTGTTGTGGGTTCAATGTCGCTGTTTTCCATTTTTACGCGTTGTAATAATTTTTTGTGCTGTTTTTTAAAATGAGAGCTGTTTTTGTTTTTGTGTTTTTATATGTGGTTGCGTGCTTTCACTCGTCGGAAGGTCACCAATTTGTGGGGGGGGGGAGTATGTAATTTGGTTATTTCAGTAGATTGCTCTCTAAATTATTCCCACCACAAATACAACACAAAACTTTACAATCGCGTAAAAGAAATGGAATAGACCACAACGAACATTAAACAACAAACAATTTAATATACATATAACAGAATATGAAAAACAAAATACATGACGTGTAAATGGCTTTTTGGAAAATAAAGTTTGAAGAAGAGAATAAATTTGTTGAAAGATGTGTGTATGTTCATGTTATCAGAGTCCGTAAATAAGTCGTTCTTACTTACACTAAGTTTATAGCGGGTTTTATGATTGTGGCGACAGCGTGTCTCGTTGATGAAAGAAGTTTGTCGGGTTTTCCTTTTGAATATAATTCTCGGCCATTTGAAAAGAGGTCATGAACTTTAGTTGAGGAAGGAAAGGAATTGGTTGGACATAGTATCGGCTACTGGCTTAGTGGCTTGTGTTCGTCTGTGTCTTCGTTTATGTGTAAGCTTGTGTCTTGTGTGTCTGGCTTCCTAACTCTGTGTTATTTATATCCTACAGGTGGATCAAAGAATCGCCCTAAAATCTTGGCGCGTAGACATTTATTGACCAATCAGATTTGTATTTTACTATTTTATTTTCGAGCCTAAATGTTTTCTGTTAGTTCACTTCCGATCCTAATTTTCTAGAATGTTCTATTCCATGTTTTTAGCTGATTAGTTGAAAAATATAAAAATGTAATTTAAATGCTAATGCGGGTTTGATCCTAAATTTCTAGAATGTTCTTAAGTATGTTTTTATTGCTTATTTTAAGACTAGAAGAAATTTGTATCCTATAAGTTTCAAGTAGGATGCGTTCTTCAAGACCACACATTGGGATTTATAGATAGGGGAAAAATCTATTGTTGCAGTCGACGGTTTTTTTAATATTCAAAAAAATCTTTTTATTCACAGTTTTTACATTATGCCTTTGTTTATTCTGTACTGTAAAACGATGATTGGCTGTTCGTAGTCGTTGGTCACCCGAAGGCTCCCTTTTCAATAGCTACTACACAGACGTATGAGGGAGAGCACTACACCTTTCCCTGGATTGCTATACTTACCCTTGATCCGTATCTTATAATACTCTTAAACAAGGAGGGGTCAAGTACCATTTTTGAGTCTTTATCATGACTCGAACTGGGATTAAAATCAGGTCTCTCGGACTATTGACAAACACGCTTACCATTATGCCAAATTATTGCCTAATAACAAAAGACCATGGTCAAGTCAACCTTTTTAGGAGGATTAAACTCTAAAATCAAAACTGGAGAAGGAAGCCCCACCATCAAGCCTCTACCGACTTGTGGCTATCTTCCGATGGGAAAAATGTAAGAGAATGTACCCTGAAATAAAACCTGCAGTTTTCATCGTCAATAGTTGTCTTGTTATTCTGGGGTGTAGCTAAAGTTCTCCAAAGTTTGCAACAAAATCCAAATATTTTTTTAACAATTTATACCAAATTTAATATATATTAATTATTCGACCGGGCCATTGGCTTAATGAGTAGATTGTTCCCCAATGGTCCGGGAGACTGAGGTTCAATCCCAGGTCGAGTCATACCAAAGACTCAAAAAAATGGTACTTGATGCCGCCTTGCTTAACACTCAGCATTATAAGGTAAGGATCAAGGGTAAAATCGAGCAATCCAGAGAATAGAGTAGTGCCATCGCCTACACATCGGTGTAGTAGCTATTGAAAATTGAGCCTTGGGGTCACCAACTTTATTTACTTTACAATTATCATATATGTATATATAATCGTATTATCTATGATCCTGCATGATATTGATGCTTCTATTTAATAACGAGTCAAGAATTCAAATTTACAATTCCTAGTTATCTATGTTTGACAGTTTGAATAATAAAATTCAATGCGAGCACGAACCCCCAAAAATTATCATTCTGTTGCAAATTGGACAGGAAGTGGCTTTATTTAAATTAAAGCATTTAAAGTGTATTGCTCAAATAAATCTCTCACCATGCCTTGTCATTTTTGTTGTGTTACAATAATGACGCAATCATATATTCGAACATTATCAAAATTATATATATATATATATATTCAATTTTTAATTTTGACACCTATTTCTTTAACTCTGGTGATATGAAAAACCCCACTGATAATACAATTTGTAAATAGAAATATATTACGCAAACTGATATTTGAAAAATAAATAAATAAAATAAAAACATTCGTACTGCTTAAAAATAACCAGTCAGCACTGTAATGTCTAGTAAAAGAAAAACAAACAAAAAACATCGACAGAATTACCAAAGTTGATGCGAAAAAGTGCTTATTACACTAAGTAAAGTAAAACTAGAATATCTAAAGAGCCAGAACCTATCTACCTAGGTCTCATCTACCAGATTATCAGGATAATCCTGAGTCAGAATTATCCAGATGATCCTGTAGGTGAAACCTTAGTAAATAGGTTCTGGTTCTTTAGATATTTTATATATATATATATATATATATACAAATTTCGTTGAACATAATAGACATTTTCTGTCTACATATTTTCTTGTTGATCTGTTCATATTGCCGTGTTGTTTTTATCGTATTCGGCGGGAATTGATTGATGTATTTCCCATAATTGTATATATCCCAAGTACTTTCTGCCCGACTTTGGGCCATCATCAGGGGAGGATCTATTACAAAAGTGATGTAACTTTTGTTTTTGCATTACTACTATGTAAGAGCGTCTTTACCGTTGGAGTGTGTAGCGTTTGCTTTTAAATGTGTTTCTATAAATAGTGTCAGTAGCTAAAGACATTTAAGTACATTAGCACTGGTTTGAAAATTAATTCTTTTAAGAAACATGCAACCGACACTTAACAGAATTAATTTTCAAATCAGTGCTAATGTACTTAAATGTCTTTAGCTACTGACACTATTTATAGAAACACATTTAAAAGCAAACGCTACACACTCCAACGGTAAAGACGCTCTTACATAGTAGTAATGCAAAAACAAAAGTTACATCACTTTTGTAATAGATCCTCCCCTGATGATGGCCCAAAGTCGGGCAGAAAGTACTTGGGATATATACAATTATGGGAAATACATCAATCAATTCCCGCCGAATACGATAAAAACAACACGGCAATATGAACAGATCAACAAGAAAATATGTAGACAGAAAATATCTATTATGTTCAACAAAATTTGTATTAATGAAGAAATGCTGCCAATATATATATATATATATATATATATATATATATATATATATATCATGGACTGTCTTGTCGACCTCGAAGAATGAGGTTCCAAAAGGTAAGTTAAAGATATGAACTGGTGGATTACTTACACAGATAATTTCTTTCTTGTAGTGAAGAGTTGTATAGAGTCAGCCACACTTTTTGGATGAGCTGAAAACACAAGAACAATGCACCAGTGAGCCTCACTCTTCAGGTCTTGAATTCAGTGTTTTTCCTTCTTCTAGATTGGTTGCCTTGCCAATTATAGAGATCTCAGTATACCCTACTATTTTACTTATAACTTGGGTTCAAACACCCCTATCTCACTATATATATATATATATATATATATAGACGTTTGTGTATGTATGCATTTGTATATATATATATATATATATATGTACAAAAAAAGAGTTCTTGATGTAATAATAGCGAAGTTGGTATAAACCTAAAAACATTAGAACTATGGACACAATAAGTCCGTTACTTAAGATTAATTTGTTTTTCACAATCTTCAGACGATCGTGTGGTAAAGATCTGTGGTAAAATTATTCTTTCAAGTAGATATCTCATGCAATTAGAACATATCACGTGACTAAATATAGACGCTAGACTGGGCACTTTTACGGCAAGACCGTCTGCAGATTGTGGAGAACACATGAAACTTAAGTAACTGACTTCCTGTGTCCATAACGATATGTGAAATACAAACAGCCTCATCCAGGAATTTTAACTCGAGTCATCGATTTCATTCCCTACGCGGTAACCATCAGAGCACAGTCACCTTATATATATATATATATATATATATATATATATATATATATATATATATTTACTTATTATTATTATTATTATTATTTCTTATATATATATACTTATTATATATATATATACACATATATATATGCACTTATTATTATTTTATATATATATATATAAGTACATATATATACTTGTTATATATATATAAATACGTATTATTATTTTATATGTATATACATATACTTATATATACTTATTATATATATATATATATATATACTTATTATTATTATCATTATTACATATATATGGCCCAGCGGTTAGAGTGTTCGCCAATGGCCCGGGAGACCTGGGTTCAATCTGTGGTAAAATTCAATCCCAGGTCGAGTCATACCAAAGACTTTAAAAATGGAACTTGATACCACCTTGCTTAACACTCAGCATTATAAGGTACAGTTCAAGGGTAAAGTGGAGCAATCCAGGGAATGGAGTAGCGCCCTCCCCTACCCCTTGGTGTAGTAGCTATCGAAAAGGGAGCCTTCGGGTCACCCTCGACTATGGTCGCTAACTTATATATATACTTATATATACGAGTATATATTGCCCAGTCGGCTGGGACTGTAGAATACATCGACTGAACCTCTGCAGAGGGTAAGACCCCCCTCCCAACGAGTGTCCTGGTATGATACTAAACAATTTGATGGTGAGGTTCCAGTGATGCTGGAGCTTTGGGGAATGCGGAGTACTCTTCATTGCCATCGCTCCCAGGTCCACTCTGGTCCGGCGTGGTAGCACCTGATAGGGTCGTATCTATGAGTTGAATAGAACTAACGGAATATCTATACTAAACTGAATTGTTTGATTAAACTGAATAGCTTGAAATAGAAAGGTTTTTGACAATTAAACCGTACTTACATTTAAACTGCGTACACTGTACTTACACTAAACTGAATTGTTATATATAACTGCTTGAATAATTTGAAATAGAAATGTTTTTGACAATTAAACTGTGTACTTATGCTAAACTGAATTGTTTTAGGAAGAACTGATTATTTACATAAAAATGGATTTGGCGTTAAATAACCTACAAAGGTTGATACGCCATAAAACCCAACAAACCTAACCACACCATTATATATATATAAGTACATATATATACTTATTATATACATACACTTATCATTATATATATATATATATATATATATATATATATATATATATATATATTTATACATATACTTATATATACATATACTTATTATACATATATATATAAGAACATATACACTTATATATATATATATATACTTATTATTATTATTTTATATATACATATATATACTTATTATATATATATATAAGTATATATATATATGTATATATATATGTATATATATATGTATATACATATATGTATATATATATATATATATAAGTATATACACATATAAGTATATATATATATATATATAAGTATATATACATATAAGTATATATATATATAAATATAAGTATATATATATACATATAAGTATATATATAAATAAATATAAGTATATATATATACATATAAGTATATATATATATACATATAAGTATATATATATATATATATAAGTATATATATATATATATATATAAGTATATATATATATATACATATAAGTATATTTATATATACATATAAGTATATATATATACATATAAGTATATATATAAGTATATATATATATATATAAGTATATATATATATATATAAGTATATATATATATAAGTATATATATATATATATAAGTATATATATATATATAAGTATATATATATATATATAAGTATATATATATATATAAGTATATATATATATATATGTATATAAGTATATATATATATAATATATAAGTATATAATATAAGTATATATATATAAGTATATATATAT
>CAUZXS010004681.1:0-110000 GCA_963585895.1 Sepioteuthis lessoniana
TATATATATGTGTGTATAGATATATATATATATATATATATATATGTGTGTATAGATATATATATATATATATATATATATGTGTGTATAGATATATATATATATATATATATATATGTGTGTATAGATATATATATATATATATATATATATATGTGTGTATAGATATATATATATATATATATATATATGTGTGTATAGATATATATATATATATATATATATATGTGTGTATAGATATATATATATATATATATATATATGTGTGTATAGATATATATATATATATATATATATATGTGTGTATAGATATATATATATATATATATATATATGTGTGTATAGATATATATATATATATATATATATATGTGTGTATAGATATATATATATATATATATATATATGTGTGTATAGATATATATATATATATATATATATATATGTGTGTATAGATATATATATATATATATATATATATGTGTGTATAGATATATATATATATATATATATATATATGTGTGTATAGATATATATATATATATATATATATATGTGTGTATAGATATATATATATATATATATATATATGTGTGTATAGATATATATATATTATATATATATATGTGTGTAGATATATATATATATATATATATATATATATATATGTGTATATATATATATATATATATATATATATATATGTGTGTATAGATATATATATATATATATATATATATATATGTGTGTATAGATATATTGACATGAAAAGTCAAAATGATTGTAAATTGAAAGGAGATAGAGACGGAGAAAAACAAGTAAACGCTTGGATAAAAATTAAACTGTAATGCTCTGGGACGGGAGGATAAGGCTATAAAATGTTAACCGTGCGGAACGGTTGGTCATATAGCGGCAAAATGTCAGACAGGCAGAAGACCGGAGACAGGGTGAATACCCACAGAAAAGTTGCATTGAGCTGTTACAACTGACATGGCAGTAGATGAGACTTATCACCTATTTGTAGGAAAAGGTCATATATATGGGCCAAAGGAGAAAATTGCCATAACCATATTGAGAGACACGGAGCTTCTCTATCAATTCTCGTGAAAGAAACATTGCCACAAGGGGCACAAAAAGTTTTGCAGGAAAAAATAACCATCAAAGGAATAGGTGGCAAGAAAATAGAAATTCCCTTATGTGAGGTAGAACTTAAGTCAAAGTAGAAAACTGACCCGATTACAGTTGGAGTTATGGTTAGTCTGCCAATGAAAGGTATATCCTTACTCGTAGGAAACGATGTCAAAGCCAAAACAACATTTCCCAGGAAAAGGATAAAATTAAACACCACAAATGGAAGCGATAGGACAAAGATGAGAAAAAATTTGTCTAGAGCGCAAGACTTAGCACGGAGAAACCTTTTTCAAGCACAGGATAAAATGAAGAAAAGATTCGACCAGAAGACAAGAATCCAAAAATTTCAGGAGGGTAATAGTGCTGTTGCTGTCATCAAATAGAGAACCACCGCTCAGTGAAAGATTTCAAGGACCTTATACTGTAGCACATAAAATAGACAGTAGGAATTAGGAAATAAACTCATCCAAAAGGAGGAAGAAGACCCAGGTGTGCTATGTGAATAGGAAAAAAAAAGAAAAAAGTATGTGGATCGTCAGAGCCAACCTATCTTAATGATAAAGAGCAAAAATGGAGGAGATGGGAAAGATGACTTGAGAGAAGGAAATAAAGTGGAAGAAAACCCACCCGTAAAATTGGAAAATTCAGTCAGCCTGAATAACTTTAAATATAAGTTAGCCCATCTAGAAAAACTCCAAACGTGCAGAGGTGGAAAGTTGAATAACCAAAATAAGGACTTATTTCCTTTGTGTTTATTGTCTGGATTAGCTTTATTTGTTATCTTTGATGCCTCACCGAGTGAGGCATCAAAGTTCTATCCAAAGTAGTTATTTACGAAGCTTAACTTAGTTGTAATGTAAAACCAGAAATATGAGACACCCAGAGAGAATCAAACTTACAAGTAATGGTCTGCTATTCTAGCTTGATAACCACTGCACTACTCAAGGTACCCTAGATTATATCCAAAGTAGATTATTGTAGATATACACACAAACTCAATGTAGGTACTTGGTTAAACTTGATATAATAAAGGCAGAATTTTTGTTGCTATTATGGTTCATTATTAAATGTGGCTTATAGTTGAATCCATGACACATGGGCTAGATATTATATGTACTGAGATTAAAAAGTACACAAGAATTATTTCTAAGATGAAAATAATCATTCATTGAATAGTACCCTGAATTTAGTGTATTAATTCACTAATATACAATAAACTGGAAGGGTACCTGGTATGATAAAAGGATAAACAAGCTTGGTTTGCAGATTATTGTTAGTGAGTTCAGTTTTTACTATATGCTCCATCATCATGTCGTGCCACTAGCACGGATATCCCTGACCCTCTCTCTCCACTTCTCCCTATTGTTCATCGCCTCTGGCAGATCTTCAGAGCTACATCCAGTATCCTCACAGAGCTGCTGTATGTATGTTCGGGCTGGTCGTCCTGCTTTTGCCCGGCCATGCTCCATACTTCTGGCCTTATCCCATGCTTAGCTTCGTGAATGACTACAATGAATTGAAAATCTTTTTAATTATCAAATATGAAAAATAACCTTTATAATTTTATTCAGGGTAGGTACTGCTTATCAAGATATCATATCTCTGTTTTAATTATACTAGTTACTAATCTAGTGATGGTCAAGAAGGTTTTATTTACTTTGAAATGGTATGTATCTTAAAATATGGATTTAGCATATGGATTTAGATTAGTTATAAAGTCTGGATTAAACCTTGCAGTTATTCACAAGATCTAATTAAAAAAGCTTGGATAAGCATGAAAAAAAAAAAGTTTTATGGTTAGACCTGGAAGTTATGGTAAAGAATCAGTTTTAGAACTGGTGCATCACTAGCCGATTCAGTTTCATATGTGAAAGAAAGAGTGTGAGCTTTTGAGTGACTGAAAGAGAATTAATAAAAGTGAATTTGAGAATGAATTTAAATTTATGAGATATGAGGATCCTTAATAAGTTTCCAGACTTGTTTCATATGGGCACTTTTATTGATAGTACACACATGAAGCTCTAGTCTCCTTTGAAGTAATCTCCTCCAGCTGCAATGCACTTGTTGTACTGTTCCAACAACTTCTGGAAGGCCCCATGGAAGTCCTCTTGTGTGAGCGTCACAGCCTCTTTCATCTCCTCAGTTGTCTCATAACGACAGCCTCTGGGCTTAGGGAATAAGCAAAAGTCACATGGAGCAAGGTCTGGACTATAGGGAGGCTCAGGAACTGTCTTAATGCCCATCTTGCTCAAATAGTCTGTGACAAGGATGGAGTTGTGGACTGGTGCATTGTCCTGCTAGAAATGCCACTGACCCGATTTGAAGAGTGCCGGCATCTTCTCTAGGAATCTCTTCCTGAACTCACTTAAAACCTCAACATAGTAACCCTAACCCTAACCCTTTAGCCAATCAACTCTGGTGTATTGACTTCCTTACTCTTCCAGCACCTCTCATCATCCCTCACAGACTCCCTGCCCTCCTTGAATCTCTTATGCCACTCAAAAACTGATGCTCGATTTATGCAAGATGCTCGAAAAGCTGTTTGAAGCATTCCATATGTTTCTGTGGCATTTTTTCCAAGTTTAAAACAGAATTTTATTGCACATCGTTCTTCCTCATGTCCAGATTGCATTTTTGAAATTCACCAGCTGAGACATTCAGGTTTTAGTAGAGTGTATTCCAATTCCTACTGTAGCTGTTCATTCATAAAAATTGGTCAGTCATCTCATAAGATATATAGCAATAACATACTGAATTTTCAAGAGTCTACAGCAATTTTAAATGCCTATACAAAAAAAGTCTGGAAACTTATTGAATGCACCACATAAAACCACTTGTTAAAAAGATAGACCATATCTGTGAAATTACTAATGGACAAAAGGGTTTAAAAAGAAATGAAGAAAATGAAAGAAAGAAGAGATGGTTCGGTCTAGATGTTTGGAGTTTTAAATCAAGCTTAGCTGGTAGGTAGAAAATGGGGCAATGGAAAAATAAGTAAATAAAGCAAAAAAGAATTTTTCCAGTAGAATGGAAACACTTGAAAATGATAGAAAATTTTAAAATCTATCTGTCTATGCATTTATTTTCTAAATGAATCATCTGGTAGAAATTTAAATATATTCATAAATTTTTTCTTGGGTAATAATTCATCATCATCATGTCATGTTGCTAGTTCTGATATCCCTGACCCTTCCTCGCCACTTCTCCCTATCGTTCATCGCCTCTGGCAGGTCTTCAGGGCTACATCTGGTATCCTCACATAGCTGCTGTATGTATGTTCGAGCTGGTTGTCCTGCTTTTGCTTGGCCATATGCGGGGGTCCATAGGAGTACATCACTTATGAGCTCGTCCTTGCTTCTCCAGCAGTGTTCTGCATGTCTGGTTCATCTAACTTGGATAGTTTTCATGATGGGAGGCAGGTGGCCGTATAGTTGGTGCCTTGTGGGGTGTTGCTGCCAGGACTTGTTCTATATTGCTCGCAACATTCTTGTGTAATTGCCGTCCAGCTTCTTCTCCAGCCGTTTAGTTAGCATCCAAGTAGTGCATCCATATAGCAGTATCGACACAACTGCTGCCTGGAAGAAACTGCGTTTCATTTTATCAGTCAGGTTTGATTTCCATATGATTGAAAGCCTATCGATTGCTGTCCATGCCTTCATTAGCCGTGTGTCGATGTCTTTTTCGGTTGATGAGACGCTGCTTCCTTGGTAGGTGAATTTGTCTACCAGTTTCAGAGAGGTTCCCTCTAGTGTGGAAATGTCACCTATTTGATTATAGCACATATATTCAGTTTTGTGTGCATTGACATGGAGGCCAATACCTGCGGCGGCTCGTTCCAAACTATGCAGTAGTGTTTCAGCTTGGTTGGGTGTATTCGCCAGTAATGCTATGTCATCGGTATAGTCGGCGTCGGTAATGGTTTTTGCGGGGTACATTCTGCTTCTTTTCTTTTTCAGCTCGAAGCCGTTTTCTCTGATTTTATCAATCGAAGTTCTAAACACGTAGTCTAGACAGATGATAAAGAGGTATGGGGCTAGCGTGTCTCCTTGTAGTACTCCTGCTACAATGTATTCTGTGTCTCCCTCTAGTGAACGTACTTTCACTTTGGTGTTTCTGTAGAGAATCGTTATTGCTGCTACGGTTTCTTTTAGTAGGCCGTATGCTAGTAGGATTTGTTCCATCTTCCCTCTGTGAATGGAATCGAAGGCCTTGGTAAAGTCGACAAATAGTAGGTTTTTTGCCTGTACACTTTCAAGGATTCTACAGATGGGGTCAATATTTAGTATATGATAATATAGGAGCTATAGATATAGTGTTTAGATGTGTACATGAGTGAAAATAATCTGTGAAAATAAAAAATACTCGTGATACAATCTCATATATAATAATAATAATATTGTGAAGTTGTTGTCTTTGGTTGTATATATGAAATGTGATTTTTAGTAAAGATATATAAAAACAACTTAATAGATGGTTCCATTATTTATATATAATAATAGTTTTAAATATATACAGGAAATAAACTTTGGAGTAAAGGTATTTAAAAAAATTGATATACCCTGATATATTTAACAGTTTTTGATTAAATTATCAAAATATAGCTTTGTGGTGAGAAAACCAGGATTTCTTTCTCCCTTGTGTGTTGGCTTTAAGACCAAGAAGGTATTGTACTTTTAGAATTTTTTTTTAGTTTTCTTCATAGCTTGAGTCTCAAGATGTTGAAGTATCAAGACAATTATTTCTTTCTTCTCTTAAGTTATTGATAATAAACATGAGCAATTAAATTCTGTACTCCTCTGTCATTCTGTTCTTACTTTCACAAGTTAGAATACCTCTTTTTGCTCACAGTTTCATTAGAAAGCAACGAAAGTACCTGTATATATTTAAGGGAAATTTTCAAGGTAAATGCTTGTTTTAGATTGCATTTGTCACGCATCTTTATTTAAAACATGTGATTCTACTTAAAGTCTTGTTTAACATGACCATGTGGAGTAGTTAATGTGCCATAAAGTCATGTTCAATCATGTAAACATTCTTAGTGCATCAGTTATAGAATTAAATAAGAGGCATGTGTAATATGTTAATATAAAAAATGTACTCAATTCTACCTAAAATTTTCTGCATTCCTTTCAAGTTCATTGTTTTCCACTCTGTATTTGCTTTTATTATTTGTTTTGTAGCATTTGCAACCTACTTATTTCTACTTTCTATAATTACACCAATAAAAAAGACAAACTTTGCGTTTGCTTCTTGTATAAATCATGCTGTACTCGACTAAATCAAGTCTATATTTCCTCAACCCCTCTGCCATGAACAGGATGTGACACAAGGTCAATTTTGAAGCAGAATAAAACTGGTTTGAATTCTATTTTCTTTTTTCTAAACTAGTTGCCTAAAAAGGATTCAATCTGCCCTACTTGCCATAACTGGAGGGGAAGAACAAATGGATTTATACCTTTACCAAGCTCTTTAGTTTTATCTGGGGTTTGAATTCAAGTAGCCTATTCCATTTCTTACAATTAGACTAATATACTTCCCTTTCTAAATCAAGTATGCCGATTCAAATTTTTGTTTTCAGATTTATCTTAATATGCTAAGTTTTAAGATATATACATAATTTTTATTAATGATATTTAAGGAAATAGCCTATTTACGAGGGTTGGCTGAAAAGTTTATAGCCTGACCGTGGAATGTGACCAAATGAGGTTTGTTTCACCATAGTCTCTCTTATGGTCTACACACTTCTTCCATCAGTGTTGCATTGCTTGAATCCCATTAGTGAAGAAACTTTCATCTTATTGGTCAAAAATGTTATCAACAGCAGATACTGTGGTGCTGGCTTCCAGCCAAGTTTTTTTTTTTTTTTCATATTAGAGAGCAGATGATAGTCAGATGGGACAAAATCCGGGAACTAGGAAGGGTAATCGACCGGTTCAAAGCCACAGTTATGCACAGTAGCGATTGAAACTAAGGACTTGTGTGCTGGAGTGTTGTCGTGATGAAACAAGACCCCTCTCATCAGTTTTCTAGGATGTTTAGTTTTGATAGGTTTTTGTAACTGCCTCAGCAAGTTGGCATAATACTCTCTATTGATGGTGTGGCTTGTTGAAGATGGCCATCACCTTCCCTGCTGAAGAGACAACCTTGGTGTTCTTTGGAGCAGGTGAAGAGGGTTGTTTCCACAGCATTAATTATCTCTGTCAAGTGATGAAGCCAACACTCATCCTGAGTTACAAAGCATTCAAGAAACCAGCTAGATCTGCCTCAAACAAAGTTAGATTTTCCCATAATCAGCCTGATGCACTTTTAATCAAGTGTCAGAAAATATAGCACCTACTGAGTAGAAATTTTATTTATACTAAGTTTATTGAACAGAATATTCCCAAATCTCTCATCGGATATTCTAATAGCATTGGCTATCTGATCTATAGTAAATCACCTGTTATCACTATTTGGTCACTTACAAGATTCTTCCTTCCCTTACAAAATTTAATTGCCCACTTTTACATGGTTGATATAACTGGAGCTTCATCCTCTAATGTAGCAACCATGTCAGCATGAATGACTTTGGGAGCTAAACCCTTTTTCTGCAGGTAGTTGATACCACAATAATGCCAAATTTTGTCCACTTTCAAGAGAAGATACTACTTTTTACTTTTGAAGTCTTCTTTGAACAGTCTGATGTCAGTTTAACTGGAAAGAAGAAATGAAATTAAAGTATGCAAGGTTTCACGGCTCTTGTATCACCCCTTCATGGGTCACCTATGAACTTCTCAGCTCACTCTTGTATGTTCAAAATAAGTAGTATATTAGTACTTCATATAGTTTTTGATCAATATTATATTGATATATTTGGATATTAATAAATAGTATATTTATATTCAATAGAAATTTAGATGACAATTGGAAACAACCAAATATAAAATTCATTTTATTTTTTGCATATTCAGAAATATCTTAGGTTCTTGCTTTTTCATTTAGGCCATTTTAGCCAATTTCACCAAAGGTTTGTCTTGAAAGTCCTCAAATTTTTTTCAAAATTTAACCATTTGTTTGTGAGAAGTAAAACCTGAAAATTGCAACATTATAGCATTAATCATTCTTATTTTATGACTAAATTTCTGAATTTCTGAAAATTTCCGGGTTTTGAGATTTTCCGTTTTTTTTTAAGCTTGCATTCTGTAATTAGGTTTGTAACAAGCCTTTGTAAGGTTGATTTCTTATCTCTATCCTAAAATGTATAAAAATCAGAAACAATTGTTTTTAACTTAGATACCTTAGATTGGTGGTAAAAAAAAATCTTTAAAAAAGATGCTCTGATGGACAATTTTCAAAAGATTCAAAGCTTAATGAGCTCTCACTAAAAGATCATATACTCAAAGCATCCCATCTACTCCACACTCTAATAATAGGTTTGGAGTAGTCAACCAAATACCTAAAACCCATTTGATCAATAAATCAACTCATTGTTTAATTATAAATTATACATCTACTCTATTATATGATTTAAAGACATGTAAATATATATTAAATGTAATATCAAAAAAAAGAATGACAAAAATTGGACTCGGATATTGATCACAATTACCAGTAATGGTTATTGTCATAAGAAATAGAAATGGAATTCTGATTCAAAACTTAGACAAGGCTGTTTGCATTTCAATTCGTGCTAATGCCCTTGGGGGAAAAGGTATGAATCAAACTATTCTCCTCTCAGCTATTGGTAAGTTGTAGGGCAAACTGGCAAGGCAACTAGTCTAGAAGAAAGAAAACTGTGAATTCAAACCAGCTTTGCTCCACTTAATTGACCTTGTGTTACAATCTGCCCATTGTGGAATGGTTAGGTAAGTACATACACAGTATAAAATCCCAATGTACTTAAACAACACACCTGAGTGCAGATTCAGAATAAGTATACTTGATTTAAACTAAAAAAAACCCTCAAAAAACAAGCTATTGTTATCAACAAGGTGAAGCTGTATTTACCAAGACAGATGAACAATGAATGAAACATTAATTTTCTTCAAATTGTTTCATTGGCATTCAACATATTTCAGTAAGTTTTAGATTAATCAAAGCACCTCTTAAACTCATCTTGGTAAGTAATATAAAGCAGAGCTTCTCAAATGTTTCACTTGATGCCCCTCCCCTTGAAACCAAATTTAATTTCCATTCACCTCCAAATAGATCAATCAAATATTGAATTACAAGACATTACTGATTTAGCAGTTTTTAATACAATTTATCAATCCAATTGGCTGGGACTGTAGAATACACTGACTACATCTCTACACAGGGGTAAGACCCCTTCCTCAACAAGTGTCCTGAATATGACACTAAACCATCTGATAATGAGGCGCCAGTCCTGGAGCACTGGGGAATGTGAAGTACTCCTTCATTGACCCAGAGTGGTAGTACCTGTTAGGGTCCCTTCTGTGGGTCAAATAGAAAAGTTAAACCATTTAACTGTGTAAACAAATGATTGTTAGATTAAATTGTTAGTGTTACATAGCAATACTTGAAACTGTTTAACTGTGTAAATGAATGAATAATGTTGAATAGAATTATTAGTGTTAGATAGCAATACTTGAAATCATTTAACTGTGTTCAAACAAATGAACCCTGGCTTGTTAAAATGTTACCTACAAATTATTCATTTACAAATCATATATTGTAAATATATATGTATAAACAGGATTTGGCTTTAAATAACCAACAAGATTTGTTATGCCATAAAACTAAGATAACCATTACAATTTGTATGAATCAGTAAACTATAAATTGCAAACACTTTTTAAAATTATCTTTTTTAATGATAACGATGAGTTTGGTGGAGCCTGAGATCATAAATATTAGGTTGTAGATTTGTGAGTTTGAGCTACATATTATGAAGTTCTGTGTTCAAAGTGCTTCTCTGTTTCACCTTTAATCTACTTCACTAAACACAAATTCCACCATATACAAAGCTTGGAAATGCAAGTAAAAAGCACAAAGTTGCACAAAGCTTAAGTTTGGGATGTTTTGCTACAGTTTTTAGCTACTTGTCTACATGATCTTGTAATTTTTGTTTTTCTGTTTATAAAGTTATTTATAAATGCAAATGAGTAAATTCATCCCCTGTGAATCACTTTTATTCAGCCTACCAAAATTATATTCATCCACTGGAGTCTATATGGATCACTTTAAAATCTCTATAAAGTTTTCCAGTCGTATTAATTAAAGAGTAAAGTAAAACTTTACTCTTTAATTAATTTTCATTTTAGAAAAAATATGTAGGGTGTTACACTTTTATCCACTTATGTTTTTCCAAATGGCTGTTCAAAGAGTATTGAAACAGGTTTCATAATTTTTTTAAATGAATCTAACTTGTCTAGATATAATCACTTTATTATATAAACTGCTTATTGTTGAAATATTAAAAAATTTTTAATTTGGTCAATTCTTTTTTCTTTTGTTTTTTTTAAATCACACCTTGTAATTCATCAAATGTTTTCTTTTGGTTCTTTTTTTATCATTGCATAACTGAAAAACGGCTAAAACCATGACTACAAAATTTTCTGTGCTTACTGATGTGACTTTGAAGCGTGTCTTTTAGCATATTAAATTTTGAAAATTCTTAAACTTTTTTTTGTGTGTTTGCATGTTTATCAGTTTAGCTAAACTACATTTTTATCTTTTTGATTAATTGTACAAATTTCTTGACATTTTTTTTTTTTTTTTTTATTCATTTTGAAAATCAAGACTAAAAATCCTGTGTTTACATCTTAAAAGATGTAAACACAGGATTTTATAAGTGGAAAATATGAACAATTGCTTCTCAACATTTATCAGCCTATAAGTCGAGTTTGGTATTATAAACTTAAAACCCTATCTGTAGATCAGGTTTCCAGCATATTTGTAAGTTTTTATAATTTTTTAAAATACTAGGATACTTTTTTTTTTTTTTTTTTTTTTACACCAATTATTAATTATTCTATTCTTAAATATTGCCCACATTCCATAATAGTTATGTTTGTATATACAGTATTGCCCTATAAATTATTACACTCCTACCAATTTTTTTTTAACAAGGAATTTTCTTTTCAATCAAAGATAAAGGATTTTATTATTTCTATTAGAACATTATGCAATTAATCTGTGGGTTTCCAATCATCATTCCACTTGGAGAAGAATCTCTTTTTACCTTTGTTTCTTTTGAAGCCCTTAAAGAAAGATTTCTAAATGTTTAGGCTGTCAAAACATGTCCATCTTTTTCTGTGGTTTGACTGTAATACTCAAAAAGATATAACTAAAAAAAAAAAAAAAAACCATCAATTTTTTTCACCTCATGACAACCCAGCTACACTACATGTCAATTCCCATATTTCTACACCAGATCTAATCTGTACCTATAACCTTTCAGCTTTTGATCCAAGCTTTTGATACTCAGTACCCAAATATTTTAGCAGGTATTTGACCCTGGGGTCCAAATGATACTCGGTACCTAAATATTTTACATGCATCTCTGCTGTCAATTGTCTTCACAGTTTTACAATTGGTCTCTAAAAAATAAGAATACTTTTGATACACTGTAATATTTGTGTATTTAATCACCCAACCCCTCCACCCCAGGCAGGATATAACAGAAGGTCAATAGTGGAGTAAAGCTGGTTTGAATTTAGTTTTCCTTCTCCTAAATTGGTTTCCTTACCAAGACTAAAGAACCCAATCTGCCCTACTATTTACCTATAGCTGGAGAGAGAACAGATGGTATTACTGAAAAGTGAAAGATAAACATCCTGGAATTGAACTTGAGTCATCAATTTTATTTCCTATTATGATAACCGTTATGCTAAGCACACCTCCACACCCTAATTTTCTTGCAAAAATTGATTGATAATTAATTTTTTACTTGCCCTTTTACTCCATTCATGTCTTCTTTTTTTTTTTTTTTTTTTTTTTTTTTTTTTTTTTTTTGTAGGCCACTCGAAGGGCACAACAAGCAGCAGCTGCTGAAAGACGAATACACGAAAATGAAGCCCGGGGATTAAAAGATCCAGAAGGTGTGAAGCGAAAACTTCAAAAGAGAGAAGAACTTGAAAAACGGGAACAAGAAGCAGAGGCTGCGGGTGTAGGGGGTGATACTGGTCTCAGAGTAAGTTATTTCAAGACTTTATTTTAGAAACTGAAATGTCATTATTGTGTACAGCTGTTTATTTATTTATTTTTTCTTGTAATTAAGCCACCTCAGCTAATGTTTTATAATTACCCTTAACAAAATACCAAGTGCATCAAGTAATTGAAAACAAATACGAAGAAAGATATTCGATAGAAAAAATTTTATACATTAAAAAAATCTTACATTGCAATGACAGACTGTTAGTGTCATTCTTCAGAATATAGGCTGCATCAGAAAATTGAGAATTAATTATTATATAAAATATAAAGAAAAATAAATATTCAATAGAAAAATAATCCTTTAAATTTTAAATATTTCTACACATGTTCAACTTAGTTTTATTGAACAATCCCTCTCCGCTTTTCTGTTATCAATCTCAATGATGACCTTGATACGTCTTGAGAGCATCTGCATGCTCAGATCATGTGGTTCTAGTTCACATTGGCATCATGTTCATGATATCTTGTTCACTTGTTTTCTGCACATCCATCACTAGCCTCCTCCTGTTCAAGTGATGCCTTATTTATATTTCCATAGCTTGTCTCTGATTAGTCTGACCAATCAACCAATCAGCATGAGTAATTGATCATATAAACAGACTGGTCTCCTCTCACAAACCTCTTTTTTACCACTTTTGATTTCATAAGAAGTAAGCCAGTTTTTTTTCTCTGCAATGAAGGCAAACCACATGTATTCTTGTTTGTCTTGGAAGCATGTCACTACATTCCTACTGATGTCACAATCATAGAGGTGGCTGCCTGGTGACAGTTGCTTTCTCTGGATGATTCTGATTCCACTTCCTTTGCTTCTTATGCCTCTTTCTCTCCCACCTTCTTATTGGACATAGTGCCCTACTCCACATCTCTGTCATTGTGCAGCAGATTGTCCAACCCACTGTATAAGGATGTGCTGTTCTCAGGGTCTTCCTCCAACATAGTTAATTTGTAGAGTGGGCACAGATCCTTCGCATAGTTGGACATTCTGTCCACCAGGACAGACTATCTTAATCACTGCCAAATCTGGTGGTACATCTCCAACTTGATAAGGTCTGTCTTCTGGACCTGTAAACAGTACCACTGTGTCAACCTTCTTTATCCTGATTTCATAGTTAGATCGCATTGGCCAGAGAAGTCAAATGCAAGGTGTCATCTTTTGGGAGTTACTTTATTCCAGTAGACAGTCTCCTGCATTTTGGCTACAAACTGGTGGCATTACTCCACTATGCTATTTCTGGCCAGGATGTAAATGCAAGGAATCTTGAGTTCACTCATGCATAAAATCTATGAACTCTCTGCTGCAGAAAGCAGTGCCATTGTCTATAAGAATCACACTCTCCAAGTCCTGGTGCACCAATAACCTCCAAATAGAAAAATGTGATTAGCTGCAATACATGAACATTAAAAAAAATGACAGGCTCTGTGATGCATGATATCCATTCGTAAACTTTGCCAGTTCTTGTCCAGCAATTTTGCTGGGTCTATTGATTTGCATTCTTCTCACAGCCATGTTACTGCTTTGGTTATTGATGGGCAGACCTCCTTGGCAAAGTAAGTAGTGCATGGTATTCTCAGATGCCTATTGTTTTTGTGGATTGACATGATTTAACCAACATCCAGCTCATCCGCATAGACAGCACCAATCAGTGGATCTAGTCCATTCTCATTCTTCATTACAGTGAATCACTTCTGTGGCTGTTTCTGCCTTTTCAATTCCACTCCAACTGGCACCGACCTATACATCAACTCCTAACCATCCACACACCAATCCTTATTGGCTGGATCATCCCCCTTCATTGCATCTGCAGTTTCAATCATCATACTCTGGAAGAGAATATCTTTTAACTTATCATCCTAACTTTTTGTGACTGAACTGGTTCTTATCTTAATCCCTCCACAAACTACATAATACCAGCCACACATAGAGAAGTTCAGGATAAACCTTCCACATAAGAATATGACTTGTCATGTGATGGTGTTGGGAATATCTGGAACCATGCTTCCTCACCTTCACAGCAATCCATCCCTTTCACCCTAAACAATCGGTCCCACCAATCATGCATTGTCCTCCAGCTGTTCTGGATCCTTTTGCTTTCCAACCCTAATTGAACCAAATTGTTGGAATTAAGTATTCATTTTGTCCTTCAGTTGTGGAATTCTTTATACAAAAGATATGTCTTGTCAGTACAAGACTGCAATACATTTTGATAATGAGGATAACTTGCCCCTCCTCATATATGCTCTAGTCTTCACTGATTGTCCAATATCCTGCTGCTACTAACAGACAAGTCTATAAATACTTGCTACCAATTTATAGATGGCTTGTACCCTTCTTCTATTATGACCCTGGCACTGATGCCTTGTCTGCTGGCTCATTTTCCGTACGGTACCAGGTTCAGTGTCCAACCTTACTGCATTGGTCACATTGTGTTCCATGCTTTCAGCAATCCATTGCTGTGTTGTCCTTGCTGCTACACCTATAGGTAATGACACTGGTGCTGAGCTTACTCCTTGCAGGAACTACAACATTACTTTGAGATAGTAATGTGGTTGCAACCAGTCTTGGCCTTGATCCCCACTTGTCCTCAGCAGTCTTGTCCTCAGATCTCCAATCATCAGGATTTTAATGTTTGTTGTCTGCTGCAGTCTGATAGAGATGGTACCAGTGGGTTGTCCTTGTTGAAATGTCTAATTTTAATATAGGCAAGTACTTCCTCAAATTGATAATTTAAAGAAGTACTTGTCTATATTAAGATTAAAAAGTTTACAGAAAGTAGTATTAAACCTGATTACCTTTCTTTTCCAATGATTTTTTTTATTATTATTAGAATTAGTATTATTGTCACTATCTGAAGATAATCATTAATACTATGTTGATGTTGGTGCCACTGCTATTGTTTATGTTGCTGTGTTCAGAAATTTATATATTATCATACATTTAACACTTTTGAAGATTTTATATGAATCTTATATATTCTCAAATAGAATTATTCCCAACTCATCTTCTGTGTGTGTGTGTGTGTGTGTGTGTGTGTATATATATATATATATATATATATATATATATATATATATATGATTTAAAAGTGAATAGTTTATTGGTTGATATTTTTGTTTTTCAAATGAATTGTTAGATTTGTTTTGTTTGTTTATTTATATATCAACTTCTTGTGGGTTATGAATTGTCTGAACTAAAATCTCAACAAGTCAAATAATTCAAGCTAGTGTAACAGGAACACAATACCAGTGTATAAAACAGGTAAAAATTTAAGGGATAAATCCTGTAAAAATTCTGTAAAAATAATTTAGAATATTTGGATAAGAATAAGGACTTGTAAATATAATATTTTCAAGAAAGACACACTAACATTGACCTTGATATCATCAAACAGCTCTTTCAAGTCTTAATGGGAAAAATCAACACTTTCAATCATAAAAGGTATCACTGTGTGTAGAGCCTGATACACAAGGAGGCACCAAGGTGGTTCCTTGTGTTCAAGCAGAAACAAATGGGTGAGTCTTGTGTGGCCAATACAGAGTCAAGACAGGGTAACACTCTCCTCCTCTTGCAATGCCCTATAACCCTGTCTCCATTTCTCCAAATAGGTTTTATTGACAGAAGCTTATTAGGAGCATTGTTACTCTATCACAGCTGCCATTTCTTTTGGATATATGTATATATTTTTTTTATTTTCAGTAAAGAAGCTGTACATTATTAACGTTAAGATCTTTATGCAGTCTTTAATCAATTTCTCTACTGTTTTGTTTATAGATAGCGTTGTATAACCAGAGACACATGTCATAAAATTTTCTTGTCTTTCAAATTTCAGGTGGTATTTTGTCAAGAACTGAAACTTTTGACTTTTTAATTGTTTTGAATACTGCATCAAGTTCTTCAGTAAACTGTCCTAGTTTGATGTCTTGTTGGCTATTGATAACTTTTGTCTGTAATTGAAATTTCAACAAGAGCAGCTTATATAATAAAGTGATTATATCTAGACAAGTCAGTCAATTCAATCATATCCAACCTGAAATTGAGAAAATTCTTAGGAAAAATCTGAAGGGCTTTCAAAGAAATTGCTCCACTACCTCACACATTCTGACAAGCCATCCAATAATTGGAGTAGTATGGGCAAATAATCTCAAAGCAACACTACTGTTCATGAATTTCTCCATACACTGAAGAAAGAGGCATCATATAGTTTCTTGTGTATGGTCCCCTCAAAGAAACTGTTACCTCTATTATGACACTTTACAAAAATACAAAAGCAGTGGTTTGTAGACCTATGGAGGCACTGTCTTCTTTGACATTGTCACCAAAGTCATGCCAAGAGATATATTAGCACCATATTTGTTTATACTCTGCCTTGACTACATACTTTGAACGTCAGTAGATCAAATTAAAGAAAATGGTTTCACATTAAAAAAGGCAAAAAGCTGACAATATCCCACTGAAACTGTGTCAGATGCAGACTACTCAGAAAATCTAGCGCTTCTCACAAATGCACCAGCCGAAGCTGAATCCCTTGTGCATAGCCTGGAGCAAGTAGTAGAAAACATTAGCTTCTATGTGAACACAAATAAAACAGAGTTCACATGTTTTAAACCAAAAGGAGTTATTTCTACTCTTAATAACAAGCCTCTAAAATTAGTAGACCAGTTTACATACCTTAGCAGCAGTATCTCTCCTCGTAAGAATGATGTTAAGGCACAGTGAAAGAGTGGAATGCTTTTGACAGGTTATCAATCACATGGTTGATCACATAGAAACCTGATCTATTTTATTAAAGGAAATGGGATTTATTCCAAGCTGTAACTGTGTCCATCCTACTACTATACAGATGCACTACATGGATGCAAACAAAAAGCATAGAGAAATGGCTAGATGGGAACTACACGAGAATGCTATGTACTCCTTTGATCAAATGATGGAAGCAACACCTCATAAAACAGTATCTAGACATCCATCTACCTCCCATCTCATAAACCATCCAAGTAAGATGAACAAGACATGTGGAGTATTGCTGGAGAAGCAAGGATGAACTCATGAATAACATTTTATTATGGAGTCCTATTCATGGATGTGCCAGTGTTAGCCAACTAGCAGACATCATCTATGTGCAGACACAGGATGAATCTGAAAAAAGGATGAATTTTCTTTTGTTTGTGCCAAAAAATGATGTTGAATGCCTAGTCTATGTAACCGATTTCAGCATTAAAAATAGATGTTTCCTTAAGGAAGTCCTTTTCAGCAATTTAGCTCTCGTGCACTGCTGTCCATTCTGATCTTTAGAACCATCTGTAGAATAATATTGTCTTGATGTTCCAATCTAATTTGATGTTGTCATCTTGTTGTATAATTCCAATTAACTTTATTGTGTAAACAATTCATTGAGATCTTCTACACAGACTCTGCATGTGAATTTCATGTTAGTAACATTTTTGTTTACTTAATTTACCAGTCATTTTATTAATTAATTAGAATCTTAGATCATTGAATTAACGCTTCATTGCCAGAAAATTGTGAATACAACAAAGGATTATTAAAAAAAAACAGCATTTTGATTTGTCATTCTCATGGTGGAATGGAAAAACCAACAAACTCTAGTGGTACTGTAAAATATTGCTGGATAATGTTGGCTTGACCCTGAAACCATACCATAATCATTATCTGATGAAGGCTTTGTGGGCCATCCAGCTGTTGTTTTTTGTTTAATATTTTTTCCTGTATGTGTAGGATTATGCTCGGGTTACACAGTTGGCATTTTTACTCATGAATATTTCATCATAGTCATCATTAAGTTAGTCATTCTACAAAATTAAGAAACTACACTTATTGGAAATAATAATGGTTGACAAGGTTTATCTAAAAATAAATAAAAGATAAAGTTTACTTTTTAAATTGTAAACACTTCTGTTCTATTAACCTACTGATCAGAGTTATTTCCCTTGATCAGGATTTATTTTAATGTAATTTTTTTTTTTATTTCAGTGGACTGTTGACTGATAATATTTACAAGAAATGATGCCACAAAGGTTTCAGGGATATACAAAACAAACACCTGCAGTCTCTGATTCAGGCTGCATACTGTTAACACTAATTTATTTTTCTATTCAAAACTGGTTGTGTACTTTTCAATAATAATTAAATATGTTTTTTTTTTGTCTTTTAATGTTGACTGCTGTATGACTCTTCCTACTTACAATATTAACCTCTATTGTCAGTCTTTTTTAAAAAGAAACAAAATTTAACTTTTATCTTTTAGCATCTGAATAATTTTTGTATTTCTGTATATCCATTGCTGAAGATTTGTTTATTTTGATGGCTCCAGTTTATTGGAAGAAAAAATAAATGAAGGTTAATTCTGTTCATGCTGTGAATAAAAAAAATTTTTTCAGAATAAATAATAAAATAATTTTAAAGATGTAAATAATACAGAATGAAAAAAAAAATCTGCAACAGTTGAACAGAAAAAGTTACAGTAAAATACTGTATGTGCTTGTTATAATCATTCACTAAATTTTTTTTTTTTTCTATTTTTAAATTCACAAATGTTTGTATATTTTTCATTGTAATTAAGCAATATAAAAGTATTTTGTTGCAGATGATTTTTTAATGCATAATGAAGACCTTATAAAATACTTCTAAATTTCAAATCAAACCCAATTTGAGTCATCCTTTGTCAGAATTTGAGATGAGTAATAATCATTATATACTAATGTACTTGAGCTAATGTTCTCAAACAATCAAGATGATGACACTTGTCTATCTGCATCAAAGTATAACAATTGTCCTATCTTGTCTGAAATTGCCTTATAATTGCCTCAGTAAATAACTATTCATATCTTTGCACATTTTGGGTACCATGCAAGTTTTGTTTGTCATTATTATATATGATGTTGGATCAGACTCTTTACTGTTTGTGTTGATAATATTGAGTCCTTCAGAAGCATAATTTATTTTGCTAAATTTCTTCGCAAATTTATTTAATGAATACTCGTTAAAAAAACTTGAATTTCAAAAAAGCATTTGATCAAAACTTACGATAAATTTATATCAAATATGCAAATTAAAAAAATCTTGTTTGAACATGAAAATTTTTTATTATTATTAATCTAATTTTCATGGTTGACATTTTTTCTTTCAAGTGACTTTTCAGAAAATATATTTTTGTCCTCTTGCAGATTTTTCTGGGTTTTCTTTTATGATCAATCATTATCTTATGTTGTCATCAGTTGATACTCTGCTTCAAACCAACAATTTGTTCATCTGCTATTTTGAATTTTAATGGGATTTTTTTTTTTTTCAAGTCAGAGAAAAGTTATATTCAAGACAAAATCTATTTAACTTTGCAGTTTCCATTGTTAGATAAAAACAAAAATTTGATAGAAACCAGGCAAAAAAAATGTACAAGTTCCTGAAGTCTCTTTCTGTTGAACTATTTTTGGAAAAAGATTTTAAATAAATATTTTACTTGTTCAAATGATGTATTATTGTTGCTTGATATAATTTCCTTGATCATTGTTCCCATGTATACTCTGCTCCTGTGTGGAAATATTTTTTTAGGATCCCATCTATGGGTCAAATAGATCTATTTGCAAATTATTTGAATTAGATAGGAATATTTGAAAAAAATTTAAGAAACTACACAAAAATTATGATTATAAACATATAATGTACACAATTCTCTAACCACTAGGCATAAAATAGCCCTAGATAGGTTTACATGCCATTAAAATTAGTTGATTACTCATATAATTTCTTTGACTGTGTTCAAACATTTTAGTTTTCTTATTAGATGAACCTGATGGGTTCTCTATGTAACAGCTGTCCATGATGATATTGATGCTTCTTTTTAAGGAGTGAAGGATTCTAATTAGCATTTTGTTGTTGTCTTTTTATATTAAGAATTTTGATGATTTAGAAAATGATGTTCAGTCCTCACAAAATTATCAAGTTGCAGATTTGACTGGAAATTGTTTTATTCTCTAATTTAAAGAATTTCAAATGCATTGCTCCCATAAAAATCTTGCTGTGATGTGCTCTTATTTTTTGTTAATAAGTGACAATCTTGTAAAAGTCATTTGTTATTATCAAAGATAGTTTTCAAAAAATAAATTGTTTCATGGGAAGGAAATGAATATTGTGATATTCAAAAATTACTGTTGATTTTGAAAGCCTAATTTATTTTTTCTGAGTACTTTTAAGTCTTAGGAAGACCACTTAGTGTAAGATAGTTAAATGGAACCAGTGACTTGAGTTTAGATCCTAGATAAATCCGTTGGCATTTTACTTAGATCTAATACTCTTGCATCACATCATGCCTATAGAAGTGGGGTTGAGTAAATACATATATTCAAGACCCCAAAAAAGTACTTTATCAGCTTATGGTAGCATGACAAACCATTTTATATAGAGGATAATGTTTTGAAAACATTGACAAGCTCGACATGGCCAAAACATGATCAGCTTTTGAGAGTGAAAACTAAAGAAATATGTTTATAAAAATTATTTGCATTTTACTCTGATGTATCTGAGTAAAATGCTGAGGATGGATCTGAATGTTAGTGTTCGCTATCATGTACAGAGTTTTAAGTAGTGGCAAACTGAAACAAATGAGTTGAAGCGAGCAAAATGTGCAAGACAAACTAATTTAGATAATAATAAGAGGAGTCAGCCATGTTTATGAGACTAAAAAAATTCCTTATCTGTCATGAGATCCTGTTTTCACAGCTAGCCACCAGAAACTGTCAACCCAGTTGGCTAGAGCTGTTGAATATCCTAATTGCATCTCCACAAAGAGGTTAACCAAAAGTGTGTCCCGGATAGGACACTCAGCTGCATCTGATGGTGAAGTTTCTGTCCTGGAGCTTCTTTACCATTACACTCAAGTCCATTCTGATCCAAAATGGTAGTCCCTATTAAGTTGCCATTTATCAGTTAAATGGATCTGTTTAAGCATTTAACTGTATACAAGCAAATGACTGTTAAATTACATTATTAGTGTTACATAGGAATACTTGAAACCATTTAACTATGTGCAAACAAATGAGTTCTGGTTTGTTCAAAAATGTCATGTACAAGCTATTCATTTACAAATCATGTATTTAATATCTAATTGTATTCAGAAAATTTAGCATTAAATAATCTATATGGGTTGATATGCCATAAAACCCAACTAACCCAAAACAGAAGTCATTTTTGCTAGATTAGGGTTATATGTTGAATAAGAATTTTAGTAATATATAGAGACTTTTACATGTTAAAATTGTTACATCATAAAAATCAAAAAGCACAGCTGATAAAAAGAAATTGGTAAACAAAGCTAAGCAAACTGAATCGATGAATAATGAAATATTTATTTATTGCTATAATCCCTACAGATCTACTTTTTTGTGAAATATTTTAATATATTTTGTTTAAATAAATTATAATTTAAACAGTAAATTTGAAGTGACCCAAGTTAGTGATAAAATAAATTTGAAACATCTTGTTAAAACATAATTCAAATTATAATATTTTTTATTATTTTCTTTAAAGATTATCTTTTTCTAATATTATGGCTTTTGGCTTCATTAACAACAATTTTAAAAAGGCATTCTCTGATTGAAGCAGGCATACTAGTGACTGCTGAGATCTATAAGAGATAAGCTGGATCTGTCACAGAAGTTATTGGAGAAAGATCTGAGAAGTTGTTGATTCCATTGCAGCACTGTCACTTTTTCCTCCAATTTGACTCCACAGTTCCTCTTGAAGAGTGAGGTGGCTTTGGTGACAGTTTTCCACCAATACTCATGGACAGGGCTGAATTTCACAGAAATTGAGGACCTCCTTTTTAACGGTTACTCTCTTTTGTGTTGCTGGCCATTAGACAGCTCTTTGAAATGTGTAATTTTTGGGAAGCAATGGTTATTTCATTATTTGCAAAGGAACCTGCCTAACACAAGTGTATTTTGAGCAACATTGCTAACAGATGTTTGTAATGAAGTTGTTCCCTCTAATATTGAGGATGGTGGGAAAGCAGTGCTTGTGACGCTTGATCTATTTTTAAGTGGTTTGAATTTGCAGCTTTTCTTCTAGACTGGATGCCATACCAAGACTAAGGAGCTCAGTCAGCTCTATTTATCCAAATTAGGGAAGAGATAGAATCATGCCTTTCCCGAAATTGTGGTGCATTCAATAAGTTTCCAGACACTTTTTTTGTACAGGCATTTAAAATTGTCGTAGACTCTTGAAAATTCAGCATAATATTGCTATACATCTTGTAAGATGACTGACCAACTTTTATGATTTCAGGTTCAAATGAACAGCTACAGCAGGAATTGGAATACAACCTACTAAAGCCTGACTGTCACAACTGGTGAATTTCAAAAATGCAATCTGGACGTGAGGACACTAGAAAAATGATATGCAATAAAATTCTGTTTTAAACTTGGAAAAAATGCCACAGAAATGTATGGAATGCGTCAGACTCCTTTTGGAGCATCTTGCATGAATCGAGCATCAGTTTTTGAGTGGCATAAGAGATTCAAGGAAGGCAGGGAATCTGTGAGGGATGAGAAGTGTGGCAGGAGTAAGGAAGTCAATTCACCAGAGTTGATTGGCCAAAGGGTTAGAGTTAGGGTTACTATGTTGAGGTTTTAAGGGAGTTCAGGAAGAGATTCTGTCGGAAGAGGCCAGCATTCTTCAAATTGGGTGAGTGGCATTTCCATGAGGACAATGCACCAGTCCACAACTCCATCCTTGTCACAAACTATTTGACCAAGACACCTCCCATAGTCCAGACCTTGCTCCCTGTGATTTTTGGTTATTCCCTAAGCTCACAGGCTGTCGTTATGAGACAATCAAGGATATGAAAGACATTGTGATGAAGGTCATTGACATGCTCACACAAGAGGAGTTCCATGGGGCCTTCTAGAAGTTGTTGGAATGGTGCAACAAGTGCATTGCAGCCGGAGGAGACTACTTTGAAGGGGACTAGAGTTTCATGTGCGTACTATCAATAAAAGTGCCCATACAAAAAGTCTGGAAACTTATTTAATGATCCTCGTATTAGTGTAAAGTGAAATTCAAATAGCCTTGTCTAGGATTTGAACTCGGGTATTGATTCTGTTTTCTAAGACAATAACAACTACACTACATAGAAGCAGTGTTTGTGGAATTGTTCTTCAAGATGAATGCAGTAGCAATAGGGTACAGGTCCCCAAGCTATACAGAAGAGTGGTCAGGACCACTACTTTGTAGACTTTTTTTTGTCCTTCGTAATGTTGTTACATTTCCAGATGCTCTTGTAAAGTATGTCTTGGTTTCAGAGAATATTGCATGACTGAGGAAGGTGAATATAATTTTTTTTTTCAGTTGCATCTAGCTGATAGAAATAGGAGAGTGATAAGTGTCTTGTGATGCTGATCTCAAGACCAAAAAATTTAGGGTCTCTGCAAAGCAGGATGTGATACAGTGCATGTTCTCTATAAGCAATAAGGGCAGCTGCATTAACAAACATTCTTTGACAAATTGTTCTAACCTCTTGAAGTTGGCCTCCAGTCAGATTAAACTAACTATTGTGCAAAAACAGCACCATTTCACTCTATTTAGAATGGAGAGTAATTGTACATCATGATCTGACTGAGGTGCTCCTAATGGAACAGGGTGATCATTGTGAGTAAATTCAGGAGACAACGTAGCTTTTTTTTTCTTTTTTTTTTTTTTTTTTCTTCCAAAAGAATCCTCCAAAGTCCAAATGCTTTGATCAAATCAACAAACCTGGTAATGACTACTTTGTTTCTCAACGTTTTTCTTGGAAATGACTCAAGGTAAAATCTGGTTCCTTGAAAATAACTGTTATATAGCCATGATTGAAAGAACCACAACACTTGGTTATAAGAATATAACTCTTTATTCTTCTTGGAGTTAAAGCTTCTATGGTGTGAGAGAGACAAAGACAGATGGAGGGAGATGAATGGAGACTGCCACATTGATCCATAACTTCTTCTCTTTACGCAGTTATCTTCAAGACCCCACCTAGCACTTCTGCTTCTTGGACGAAGTGGGGGGGCACTCAACCAGAGGCCCACAAGACTCACACTATCAATCTCACATCGGCAACTGAATACATCATTTCATAACACCCACACATTTCTGTTCAACTATGTGACTGCTTCTACTTATTTTCACATGTTCGTCCTGTGCAGAGAATCTTTGATTGACAGTTCAGTCAAGGGTCAATATACAACACTTTCTCCACCTTATTTTTCAAAATGCCCACCTGTGGACATTTTCTTCACTTCCCTCTCTATTCCTCTCCACACCCACATCTTACAAATAATGTTCAAGGACAACAACAGCAAAAATACAACGATCATTACACACCTTAGAAAGCGACCTTTTCATCATGCAATAATTAACCCATTCTAGTTCAAGACAAGTCTATTTAGCAGGATCCTGGCAAAAATCTTTCAAACAACTGCTTTTATTCTTTCTTTGAAACTGCAGCATCATATTTCTAAACATGTTGGAAGTTGTGTCTAGCATTTATTAGTTCATCTGGAGTGCCTTGGGAGATATAATGGTCTGCAGGAGAATCTAGCAGATTAATACTAGAGGGTTTATTTTTCATTGGGTACTCCATAGTTCTGGCCTTGCGCATACTAGTTGCTAAGCTTAGTGAATAACTTGGTTAAATAAAAAATTTCCTTGATAGGATTCAGTTGATATTATTTTATATAAAACTTGTCATTGATTCCGTTTGCTGTAGGTTTTTGATTTGCTTGGGACAATATCCCAAATTCATGTGGAGAATTTCAATAACTACCAACTTTGGAAAATCAAGTTCCTCAGCTGTATCATAAACGTTGTGCCATTTCTCTTCTTGAACTAATACTCTGATGTATCTTTAACAGAAGACAACATTTGCATGCATTGTAGATATGTTTGATAGCTCAGTATTCATGATATGACTGTGAAGTTGGTGTTTTATGAAGTAGTTGACAAGTTATCAGAAAGTACCATGCCATTAGTCCTAAAGCAATTGACTGAAGAATACTTGATGCCACATTCTTCAAGGAGCGTATTTATACATTGATCCACTAATGAGTCAAGGGCATCAATCTCTCTCCCTATGTGTCGTAGAAAAGTAGCATTATAATGTAAAGTAGTAGCTGCCAACAGACAAATATGAGGGTTTTTTTTGAAAAGGGTCAGTCAGTGAGCTATTGCCTGTGTAATAAATAAGAACCTAAATTTCCACCCTAGCAAAACTGCCCCTCATTAGCCATAGGGGTCTATTGATGGGGGCCAAAGGTGCCATTGCACTTGGTAAGTTATTCATTAATATTAAATGGTTAGATATTTTCTGGACAGATTTTTAAATTTTCCATATTTTCACTTTTTATTTACAACATCTTTAGAAAATTAGAGTTTATTATAAAACATATCAATACTGATTTCCCTGTCAAAATCTGATATTCTGAAGCCTATTAAAAATGGATCGTTATTTCATATCAAAACGTTATCCAGGAGAATGTATAGCATGAATGTTTCGGATTTATTTATTGAGTTAATGTCAATATTGCTGTTTAGTGATAGTAAAAAGTTGCCTCCCTTGTATTCTTTATGAAGAGCAAAGATTTGTTATATAAAAGTGCTCTCCCATTTAAAAAAACAAAAAAAAAAAACACAAGTCATTTGACTACCTCGAAAAAGGTGTTTTAGGTGTGGCACTAAACTAGATCCGATGGTGAGGCTCCAGTTTTGGAGTTCTGGGAAGTATGTATATAACAAATATTGCGAGCACCTCTTATATGAATTCGATTTCTATTGTTTCCACTCTCTCTGGTGCACAGCTCCAATATGTCTGTTTCTTGGGTTAAAGTCACTTCTCTGTCTTTATTGGTTACAAGGATAAACTAGAAAATGAAAGCAATGCCTAATCTATTAGTTACGTCTTCCTTTTTAGTATTTGTTGCGTACTTGCTAAAGAGGAGAAGTGAACTTTTGATTTTCCACCAGACATGGTATTTTTTTAAGATCTGTAATCAAAGCTGAAAAAGAAAATTTTACTTGCCAGAAAAATGAAGAATTCCAGTGATTAACTAAATAACAGAATTTGATACTGGGAAATAAATTGAAAGATGGTAATATATTATCATTTAGAATGACGAGAGGCAGTGGATTGAAATCAAACTATGATTTCAGCAAATTATATCTTTGGCAAATGCAACAGAATTTTAACAATACTTCTCTCCAACAATTTCTTGACTCTCCTGAGAACTAAATCAAGTGAATATATATGCCAATTCCACTCATGTGACTTAAAAACTACATTTCACACAACTCCCAGCTGCAGTCGGGAAGCCATTTCCTAAACTCCCATCAAAAATTTGAGTTGAAATAATTTCTAGTTTATTTCAGATTTATTCTTTAATCATGAGACTGGGAGGGTTAAAAGGTCATTTTCTCATTGAGATCAGAAGTTATTTTCTAAAGTTTAATCAATAATTTTATGTTGAAATATTTTCCAACTCAATTTTAAAAGCTTCAAAGTTTAAAACAAACCTTTTTAGCTAGTAGAAGGTTGTCTCTGTGATCCTCTGTTAGACAAAGAAGGAATTGATTGCATTTGGAAAATATTCATAGCCAAAAGTGTGTTTGTTTCATGAATCAGAAAAAGCTAAAGATTTCTGTTACTTTAGTAGAGTTTTTATTTTTAACAAAAAATAAAAAGCTTGTTTATCATAATTTAAATTACTGCATACTCACAATGATTTGTATACTTCTAAAATTTGTCTTATTAATATTATTTCAATACCATCATTTGTTCTGCTTAAAAGTAGTTAAAATATCATCATCATCATGTCGTGCCGCCAGCACGGATATCCTTGACCATCTCTCGCCACTTTTCCCTATCGTTCGTCGCCTCCGGCAGGTCTTCTGGGTTACATCCTGTGTCCTCACATAGCTGCTGTATGTAGGTTCGGGCTGGTCGTCCTGCTTTTGCTTGGCCATATGTGGGGGTCCATAGGAGTACGTCACTTACGAGCTCCTTGCTTCTCCAGCAGTGTCCGGCGTGTCTGGCTCGTCTGACCTGTATAGTTTTCGTGATGGGAGGCAAGTGGCCGTACAGTTGGCGTCTCGTGGGGTGTTGTCTCCAGGACTTGTTCAATATAGCTCTCAACATTCTTGTGTAGTTGCCATCAAGTTTCTTCTCCAGCCGTTTGGTTAGCGTCCATGTAGTGCATCCATATAGCAGTATCGATACAACCGCTGCCTGGAAGAAACTGCGCTTCATTTCATCGGTCAGGTCTAATTTCCATATTATTGAGAGTCTATCTATAGCCGTCCATGCTTTCGTCAGTCGTGTGTCGATGTCGTTTTCTGTTGATGAGACGCTACTTCCTAGTTAGGTGAATTTGTCCACTAGCCTCAGAGAGGCTCCGTCTAGAGTGGTAATGTTGCCAGTTTGGTTGTAACACGTATATTCAGTTTTGTGTGCATTGACATGGAGGCCAATGCCTGCTGCAGCTCGTTCCAAACTATGCAATAGTGTCTCTGCTTGATTAGGCGTATTCGCCAGTAACGCCAAGTCATCAGCGTAGTCGGCGTCTGTGATTGTTTTTGCGGGGTACCTTTTGCTTCTTTTCTTAGTCAGCTCGAAGCCATTTTCTCTGATTTTGTCGATCGAAGTTCTAAGCACGTAGTCTAGACAGATGATAAAGAGGTATGGGGCTAGCGTGTCTCCTTGTAGTACTCCTGCAACAATGTCGAAGTATTCCGTGTCTCCATCTGGTGAACGTACTTTCACTTTTGTGTTTTTGTAGAGGATCATTATTGCTGCTACGGTTTCTTTTGGTAGGCCGTATGCTAGTAGGATTAGTTCCATTTTCCCTCTGTGGATGGAATCGAAGGCCTTGGTAAAGTCGACAAATAGTAATGTCGCCTGAAGGTTTTTTGCCCGGACGCCTTCAAGGATTCTACGGATGGTCAATATTTGTGAGGTTGTGGATCTATTTCTCCGGAAGCCATTTTGGTTTTTCCTAAGGATGTTGTCTATTTTGGGTTCTATGCGGTTTTGTAGTAGGGCATTGTAGATTTTGGCTGCTATGGATGTAAGTGTTATCCCTCGGTAGTTCTTGGCTAATCCGAGGTCGCCTTTTTTAGGGAAAGGAAGGATGCATCCCTTCATCCATCTTTCTATCCTATTTTGACTATAGACAGCGTTGCATTGCCGGAGCAGTATATCGTCGAATTGTCTAGTCTTCCACACTTCTGGGGGGATCTCGTCTAGCCCTGCAGCTTTCCTATTTTTAATTTTTTTAAGAACCGAGTCGAGTTCTTCTTTGGTGAAAGGCCCTAGTTTAATGTGTAATTGCTTACTGATAATTCTGGTGATCGGTTCATCCGTTATTTTCGGCGGGCTTCCTAGTAGATTTTTGAAATGCTGTTCCCACAGTTTTACTCTTTCTTGTTGGCTTGCAGCTTTCAATTTTGGTTTGGCTGTGCTCTTCCTTCTACTTACTTTGTTTATTGTTTGCCAGGCTATCCTGGATTGTCTATCTTCCACCGAGTCTCTAATCTTATCTAACTGATTTTGTATGTATTCTGCCTGTTCTTTTAGATATATTCCTGCTAATTGATATTGTGCCTTTTCTAGTTTTCGGGCATTTGTGTTTGTTGGGTTCTTCCGATAGCTTTTGGAGGCAGTTTTCAAAAGTGCACGTTTTTCTCTAACCTCTGATGTTTCCCAAGGGACTCTATATTTACTTCTAGGTTTTGTTGGGATACATTTTGATGCCGCCTCTAGGTGTGCTTCAACAAAATTTTCATATTCGTCATTTGGGGTAACTTTTTCTGTCTTCTCTTGTAGTGTTTCGAATCTGTTTCTGAATTCTAATGCATATTTGTCCCTAATGTCTCTGTTGTTAAGTAGGGCCCAGTCATAGTGCCTAGTTGTCGCTGTTCGTGTGGCGTTTTTTCGTAGGCTTAGACATATTTTGGCCGTGACTATTCGATGATCGGAGGACACACCCTCGAAAGTGGAGTATGCCTCGCAATTCATCCCAATATTTTTCCATTTTCTGTTTATAAAGAGGTAGTCTATCTGTGCTTTACTCTTGTTCACGTATGTGTGGGTCCATAGTTTTCCCTTCCTTTTTTGAAAGTTTGTATTGAGGCAAGTTAATCTATTTTCTATCATGAAATCAATTAGATGTTGTCCATTCCTGTTTGACGTGTTGTGTTTGGGAGTGACTTGTTATATGGGGTAATTTCTTCATTGCCATTATTCCTAGGTCCACTGTAATATTCTTGGTCAAAATCCGATCTAGAAGTCAAATAGATCTGTTTGAAAATTATTCGTATCAAATTGGAAGCTTGAAACCATATAACTTTGAGTTAAAAGATTATTATTAAATTGGAATTGTTACTTGAAACTATATCATTGTAAATAAATTATTAGTCTTAGAAATACTCGAAACAGTCCAACTATGCAAATTATTTGTATTAGATAGAAATACTTGATATAACTGAGTACAAACAAATGATTATAGGTAAATAAAAAATGCAATTTTAAAAATGTATTGAAACATAAAAAAATATATTTATTCCAATGATTTAGAAATTGAACAAATGTTGGTATTAAATAACCTATAAGGAGTTGACATGAATACACAAAAGTAAACCAATAGAGTACCCAGTGAGGGTCATACTCATTCAAAATGAGGAAAAGGTCACAAATATTAAGCAGCTAGTGAAGATTGAACTCACTGACCAGTAAGAGTTGATCTGCAAACTAACTTGTTTACCATAACACTGCGACAAGATTAACTCATTTACTAAGCATAACTTAGTTTGGCATGAGGCTAAAAGTATGGAGCACTTCGTAAGAATTGAACTAACAATGTTCTGTTAGCCTAGCTCACTAACTGCAGAGCCATATAAAGATGTACAATGATACACTCTGACGGAAAAGAAAGTAAAAAAAATATGTGACAAATAGTTGGTGGCTGAAATAGCTCCCCCATTCCAGTTTGACATGATTGAAGATAGTGGTTATCATCCTAGTCAGAACTTTCAAAGGGCAGATGTACTCCAACAATCAATGACCATTTAACTGGAGATGGTGTCTCAATAAAAAAAAAACACTGAAGTGAAAGCACACACCAATGAAAAAGTTAAGCTTATGCTGTACATACTGTATCTTTTGATGACCCTAACTAACTCTTCTGAAAGTTTTTTGAATGGTTCTCCTCTACCTTGCATTTTAAGCCATCATAATAGACAACTGATTGATATTCACTTCTGAGCTTTATTTCAAGGGACAAGTCACCACACTTAAAATGCTTAAACCAGTTTTGGCCAGTATGGTCAAATATTCCACTTCCTAAATTCTAAGACTACCTTCAATAGCTTTTAGACTTTATTGAGAATAATGCCTAAAATGTTAGGATCTCAGTTCTTGTCTCCACCATTATAATATCTAAAAGGAAAGATACAGTAAAATAGTTCTGATAATTTATATATAATTGAATAGAATTAACTAAATGCCTATCCATCAATACAGCTAAAGCTCTGCTATTTTTGGTCTGATTTTTACCAAACTTTTGGGAAATGATAGAATTATGGTTAGAAAGGCTTTAAACTAGATGTAAACTCAGACAAGATTTAGGTGTGATCTCTCTCACTCTTTATGTTTTGATGAGAATCAAACGCACTCATAATTGTCTGCTAGTCTAGATTGCTAACCATTATACTACACAATGTGCCCAAGGAGAAGAGATGCAGTCGTATTTCTCAAGTTCTATTTGAAATTTATTATCATCCAAATTCTTAAAGCCCTTGAAAGAGGGTTTTGAGAATAATCTGTATTGGTCTCATCAGTCATCAGTTGGTCTACACCAAAAGTGCACTTATCAATGTTGGCAGGACTTAGAATACACTGACTGCTTCCTCTAAAGAGGAGCAAGATCCAGACACCCGCCCACCAAAAAAAAGGTGTTCATAGTATCTAGTGGTGAGGCTACAGTTCTGTAACTCTGGGGAGTCTCCATTCTGACCCAGAATGGTTCTACCTGTTAAGGTCTCATCAAATGGAACTATTTAGGAATTATAAGTATTAGATAGGGATATTTGAAACCACAAAATTGAATATAGTAACTATTTTTTTTTTACTTTTTAAATACTCAAGACACATTTCTAGTTTTTATTGTTGCTTGATAGACAATCTAATCCAAAAAGAAATTGCAACTCGTCTGTAGCCAAAACCAAAGTAGCATAGATAGTTTCCTACATTAGAGATAATATCAGACTTTGAATTTGAAATGAAGTATAATACATACTTTATATCAAAAGGTCAAAATATGCAAGTTTATTAGAATGAAAAATAGGAGTATCTGAAATATTGTGCTAATATTGTGATCTTTAAAGTCAACTGGTTCACAATGTAAATATAAAAAGATACTTTTGCCAAAATATATAAAACAATAAAAATATTTTTTTCATCTGGGTTTATTTGTGAGCCAGTTGACATTAAACATGAGGTTCTAGTTCGGGAGTTCTAAGAAGTACGGAGTCACTCTTTAATTATCATTACTCCTATGTCCACTCTGAAATGGAGTGGTAGTATCGTTTGATAGGAATGCATGAAGGCATCACTTTATGCTAACATATGATATCATAGATAAATAAAAAAGCACAAGTTTGAAAAAATGATTGCTGTAGAATGTTAAGAATATAAATGCTTATGATCATAATAAAACATTTACAATTGAATCAAATTTTGGCATTAAATAACCCATAAAGTGTTGATATGCTGTTAAAAAATCAACCAAACCAAACCATGAGAGTGAATGATGATTTTCTTGGCCAGCTGTTCTCTTTGTATTTTAAATCTTTTAAGTTTGTAAATCCTTAACTTTCTTAGTTATCTAATACTTGTCTTGGAATTTTTGATAAAATGAATTTCTTTTTTAGTTGAAATTGGATCTTGGTCACTTAATTTCTGTCTTTTTCTTTCTTTTTTTTCCCTCCTTTCTTGGTAATTAGCATTCAAAGTTAACAATTTCAAGCTAGCCAAAATAATGAGTGATTTTCCACTGTCTTTTAAGAAACAATACTGTGAAAATTCCAAACAGTTAAGAAACATTTCTTTTATTAGTTCTGGCACTACATAAAGTAATTTTGGCAAACTATATCTATTCCATTTAGTCTAGTCTGACACAAGGTCACAATAACAATTGTTAAAGCTGAAACTCATTTACAATAACTGACAAAAATTACTTTCTCCAGACTGTTTAATAGTTAACATCCAATGTCGAGATTTGCAAAATTTTGCCTCTTAGTCTGGTACACAACCATATTACAAGGATAGAACTCAGTTTCAATCACATAAAAACTTGTTTTTAATTATTCTAGCCTCTTCTAAAAGTTTTTGAGTGCTGGTTGTGTTCTTTTTTACCTTGTGTTTTAAATCATCGTAATCAACTGATAGTCATTTATTTGATGAGACAAAGCATTTAAACCAGTTTTGTGCAGTGCAATCAGATTCTTTTTCATTTCTTTTCATTTCATAAAATATGTGAGCACTTTCAACAGTTGTGAAGCCCAGTTTAAACAATGCCTTGAAATTGCTCGACTCTTAAGGTTTGTATGTATCATTTTAACATTGCTTTTCTTAATCTGACATGCAGGCCATACATTGCTTACAGTAGCTGCTGTTCCTAATTGGTCATCTATTTCCAAACTAAAGAATCTTATTGCTGCTTACCTTGTTAGATCTAATAAGAAATGGTGTTTTTAACATGAATTAACATTAAGTTGTATTGATCGTATATGAATTAATATATTAAGGATAATAGTAGAATCGTAGATGTGTAGCAGAAAGAACTTTGTATTTTTATTTGGCGCGTAAATTAATTTGACCGTTATGGTCGTCACATATTTTCACCCAATGAGGATGACTTATCCTGTTCAGCCCGGATCATTTTCCCGGACAACATAAAAATGGTGAAAGCCCGCCAAACTATCTCTTCCTCAGAACCTTTTGAAAAGGACGGACGTACTTTCTGTCCGCTCCCTTCATAGCAGCAGAATCACCACACCATGAGGAAAGCCGTCTGATTTATAGACTTCTTGAGTCTACTCTCTTAGACCAAGGGTTCCCAGTTGAACATGAATTAGATGCATGTTATCTGCCACTTACAGGAACGCCTTTATGTCGCCTCTAACTTTTGCTATGTCTACAGTGACACGTAATTCCGCTCAGATATCCAGCTACCTCATTCCTGGGCAACATTTTCTGGAGACTTTCATGCCTCTCTCCTACAACAACCAGGACCACACATTTATGGGTGACTACATCATTCCTGTCCTTAACCAGCAAGCACGACTTTTGCTACGCACATTCCGCTCAGACATTCAGCATTGCCTTAACTGTAGTGACGCACATTCTTCTCTGGCATTTAGCTGCTATAATTCCTTCTCAACTCAATAACTATTTCCATCCTTCCTTCCTACGAGACTTGCAGCATAAAGGTACCCTTTATTCTGGCTGTCATTAAACCTTCATAAAAACTTTTCGATATCTCGTTCCATCTCCTTTATTTACAACAACATAGTGAGGAACTAATGTAACAACATAACAACTCTTCCTTGCTAAAGATGTGCACTTAAAATAAACTTAGAAATAAAAGTATGTTAAAAAAAAAATACTTCAGATGCACCCTCCAAAATCTCTGGGATTCCAAGATAAAAATGGATCACCCAATCCTAGCTATAAGACCAGACTTTGTTATAGTTAACAAGAAGAAAAAAATTTGTTGGCTAGTGAACATAACAGTTCGAGAAGAACAGAGTGAAATTAAAAGAAAGCAAAAAATTGGATTAGTAGTTGGACCTTCCCAGAGAGATAAAAAAAAAAAAGTTACATGAAGGTGACAGCCACTCCAGTCATAGTCGGAGCGCTTGCAACCATCTGAAGTGTTTATTAATGGCCACTGAATAAAGGTTAGGATAAAAAAAAACCTATCAAAATTAAGATGATAATTCAGCAAATCTGCATCTATCCATTCATACAGCTCTATCACTTAACCCATAAACAGTTGTGTTGATATGTCATCAAACAAATAAACCAAACTATTGAAGAAACAAAAAAACAACAAAAAAAGTTTTAAAATGCATGAGGAAGACTATAAAAAACATCCTCAAAATATAATAAAAATAAGCAAGATGATGATAGAAATAATTGTACTTTTTTAATAAACTTATACCATCAGCATAGAATATAAGAATTAGTTTCTAGAAAATTAAAAACCTGCAAAAAAGTAAAATAATGAAAATATTTCATCCGAGGACATCATTTTGGATGACGCTTGACTCCAAAATGGTTTTGACATTGAAAATAAAACAGTTTAAATTATCTTCCACCAGTAAATACATATACACTGTTACTTGTAGATAAATACATTCCAACCAATTTTCAAAATAAAGAGTTAATTTTCTTCAAAACACATAATATCAGGATTTTATTATTTCTAGTGAAATTTTATACAGTCAAAACAAATATCATTAGTTATTATTTATGATAAAACTCTACAGTGTTGAAACTTTTGGTTTGGTTTAGTTTGGTTTGGTTTGGTTTTATGACATATCAACCATTTTTGGTTATTTAATGCCAGATCCTGTTTTTATGTGTATATCAAATATATATGATTTGTACACTCATTTTGTGGATCCATTTTTAAATGACCCTTAGCTCATTCGTTTGTACATAGTTAAATGGTTTCAAGTATTTCTATTTAACACAAATATCTCTATCTATTATAAATCATTTATTTGTACACAATTAAATGGTTTCAAGTATTGCCATCTAACATCAGTTATTTATTTGCTCATATTTAATATACATAGATGATTTGTAAGTGAATTGTTTGTAGGTAATTTCATTTTTAAATGCATTACAATTAATTCATTTGTACTTAATATTTCTATTGTTTCCATACAGTTAAATGATTTCAATTATTTGCTGTCTAACACTAATAATTCGATTCGATATCAATCATTTGTTTGCACACAGAGAAGTGGTTACAAAAATTGCTATTAACACAAATTATTCAACACCTTTCATCTATTTGCACACAGTTAAATGGTTCCAAGTATTGCTATGCATCACTAACAATTCAATTAAACATCAGTCATTAGTTTACACACAAATGATCAAACAATTCTATTTAGCATAAGTCATTTGTTTACTCACAGTTAAATGATCAAACAGTTCTATTTCAAACAATTCAATTCAGCATAAATCATTTGTTTGCACACAGTTTGAATAGTCAAACAGTTTTATATGATCCATAGATAGGACTCTATCAGGTGCTACCACTCCAGGTGAGAGTAGACCTGGGAGCAATGGCAAGGAAGGGGTACTCCACATTCTCTATATCTCCAAAGCTGGAGCCTCGCTATCAGATGGTTTAATGTCATATCCAAGAAACTCGTTGGGAGAGTGTTACCCCTTAGGAGAGATGCAGTTGGTGTATTCTACAGCCCTAGCCAACTGGGCTAACTGAAACTTTCTAACTAAAAATATGAAAATGTATCAGTACAAAAATAAGCAAACCCTTTGTCATATAAGAAATACGGCTTGAAAACCTTGAGTTGGTGTTACAATTGTTTTTATTTCCTGTGTAGCTCTTCATCGTACACTTATTGTTCAAGCACCACTGGAAACATTTTGAAATGCTGAAAAATATTGTAATACTGATGTTGTATTTACCATTTGAATGTATTATAATCCTATGTAAATACGTTGTGATGTTAAAATTTCTAAATAGATCTTTTATAACTGAAATTTCGTAAACTGAAAATTTCTAAATTTGTCTGATAATGAAGTCTAAGTGATACTGTTATTTTATTCATCATGGTGCGTGTATGTATTAATAATAATAATAATAATAATAATAATTACCCAAATTGAAATGTTTTTCTCCAATTAGGATCTACCTCCAATTGCCTAAAAGGAGATAAATACGGAGCTTATAACCTAATACCTGAGGTACCTCTATAAAAGGGAAAGCCAATATGACCAAGACAATTTTTGCACCTGCTCCCTCAAAAACTTGCTTCCAGGGGTGTCTCTGCATTAAATAAACCTTATGCCACATACTGTGCGGGTGGGTTAAATCCTGTGATCTCATTTCTTGGCATACAAAAAGAATATTTCTCTTCTGTGAGGTGCATGTCTCTTTGGCTCCTCATTATTGTTATTCATGCATTGGTTTTACATTCCTGTCATGACAGTATATATGTATTATACATACATATACACATAAATGCTTTGTTATTTTTCATGTTACTGTGAGTATACTCACTCTTCTTTCCTATTAATATTTTTGTCTTATAGCATGACCTATTAATGTTAGTGGGTGGTAGGGACTATTAGGGATAAATAACCCTCTGAAAAACATCTTATATATCCTTAACAATTTATAAACCTACTTACTTCAAGGGATGTATTCATTCAATTTTCTTCAATGGCTGCATCTGCCTTTTCATCAATCTCAACCTTACTACAAATCAACAAAATCATTTGGGCCATTTTAGCAAGCTTCAAGAGTTTCAAAAGGCCAAGAGTAAAAAAAAAGAAAACCTTGAAAAGTTTTATTCACAATTGAAATGATAGCATTTTGAAATATGAAATTCTTAAGTCATATCAATGATTTTAAGAATGTAAGAAAAACAATTTTCACCAGCAAATATGTATATCAGCATGTGCTTGCATTTATATGCGTATGAATCCATTTTGATGTATCAATAAGTTTGTAGCCTAATAATGAACTGCCTTGTTGGTAGGACTTAGAATATACTTACGGTAAGCGCTACAGAGAGATAAGACCCACCCACCTCAAAAAATGGTGTCGTACATATGACACTAAATTTCATCCAATGGTGAGACTTCAGTTCAGGAGCTTTGAGAAGTGTTCTGTCACTTCTTTATCTTCATTACTCCCAGCTTCAAAATGGTAGCACTCTTTAGAGTCCCATCTATGGAACAAATAGATTTGTTTAGGCTAATTAAGTGTTTCCTGTTTAAAATGATTGTGATGATACATTTTTGTTAAATCATTCATTGTTAAACTTTGGCAAAAATAAGGCCACAAAAATTGATATGCCACAAAAACAACCAATCTCCTTGGAGCTCAAGAACTAGAGTATCACCATTTGATGCAGTTTAGAGTCATACCCTGGACATTTTTTGTGGTGGGGTGGTTGGATTGACGAGGTTGGCATATTCTAAATGTTATGGACAAGTGTATAGTTGCAAGAGACAACGGACAAGAGAATTGGATTTAATTTATTCAATTTTAAATAAATAGAAGTCGGTCGATTGGAAAAGATACAGACGCTCTTCTTTCACCAGATAAGGGTCAGGAGGTGAACGGGTGTAAGTTTCTTCTTGGCCAACTGGCTTGGTTGTGTGTAGCATGGTGGGTTGGTAGGCCATCTGTGGTCTTGATCTTGTCGTGGAAATGCTAGGGACTTGATTATGTGTGACATGGTGATACAGTTGTGGGTTGGTAGGGTGTCAGCAGTCTTTGATCTTGCCCATATTGTAATGCATGATCATTCTCTCACATACCAGTTCCCCTATCAACTGCCGTTCATTACTTTTTGTTGACTGTTTTATAGCCATGTTTGGGATCTAAATTGGCCTCAAAAAATTTCGTGGGGAATGTTTATGTTTGGTTGAAAAGGACTTTTTAAATTGTGAGTTTATTTTTCCCTTTCAACTGGATGGATTCGCAGAGCCAGGTAGGCACAGCAACATGTTTTAATCATTTTGTTATAAGCCATTGTTCAGACAACATCCTGTTAATGTTGCTTTTTTTCAACTGAAATGTATGCTCACTGCATTTTCTTCCCAGGTGTTTTTTTATTATTTATTTATTTATTCATTTTGCTGGTGAGTTGGTTTTGTTATAGTAAAAATACATCAAATCTCTTCAGTTTTACCCACTTAACTCTTCACACACTTAACTAGTAAAACACACAAAACACAGACCCACAAGACTTCGACACTGTAGAAATAAATGACAGCTACTGGATATTGACCCAACAACGGCCAGTGTCAAACTGAGAAAATCATGGCTTCTGCGCATAGGCTCCGCGCAAAATCCCCAGAAAATTCTCAGTTATAAAAAAAGGTTTATTTTTCAACCAATCATTTTTTCTCCACAAATGGTATTTTCTAGAGCCGGTGTTTGAAGTCGGGAACTTATAAATAGGCCAAGCAGAGGTCACACGCCAGTTGAATCGCCAGCTGTGCTAAGAGCGTTACCCAACAACACCGTCCGACCAGATCAAAGCAACCGCTTGTCGCCGAATAGACAACCCCCGTCAGCCATCCAGATATTTCATCCGCTTGTTTATTTAATTTATTCAATAAACAAAATAAACTAAATCTTCTCATCAGTCTTATTTTTCTTGCAACCACACGCTTGTATATAACAATTTGAAATGTATTTGTAAATTAGAAGAGATTTCCGTTATATAACATAAACCCTACTGATAGGTTGGTGTATAATTTGGTAAATAGTTATTATTATTATTATTATTATTGTGAATGAGTATGAAATAACAAATTAAAAGAGGTCTGCATATAACAAACATTTTTTAAGTATACATGAAACACATAAAATATTTTTACCATAAACAATGCTTTTAGTACATGAAGCCAAAATTTTTTTTCTCTTTATTAGTGCTTGCTTTGGAAAGGTCCACTGCTTGTTTGTGGTTGGTTGGTTGGTTGGTTGCTGTGTTTTACAGCGTATCAACCCTTTTCGGCTCATTTAAGGCCGAATCAAGTCATTTGGATAAAAGTTTGTTTGTTTCAAGGTTTTCATATATTCAAATATTTATTCAGGGTGTACAGTAATTTTTCAGATACTCATTTATTTTTATATTCTTTGGTATTGTTTATATTATATTAGTTAGGTCTTTAAATTCTTCCATATAGGTCCACTGCTTTCAGGAAGGACAGTTTAGCGTCCACTTTAATTTTTTTAAAATAATTCTCTCATAGAGCTTTGCGGTGTAAAATCTTTCTCTTGTTGGGGCCAGATCAATGCATTCAATGAGAATATGTTTTATTGTGCACGCAGTTTGGCATGCATGGCATATTAGTCGCTATTCTTCTTTAAGCAAGTAAGAATGTGTAATCCTTGTGTGACCTACGCGCAGTCTGGATAATACGACTTCTTTTCAGCCTTTTCTGAAGCTTTGCTTCCATTCTAGAATATTCTTGATTCCTAGAAATTTGTTATAGTTATTGTTGCTCTCGTGATGCTGCTTTTGTTGTAGTATATATTTGTTTATTTTGATTTTTACGTCCGTATATGGAATTTAAAATGTTTTTTTCAGGGACCACACTTGAGGTAGATCTTGCCTCTTTATCAACTTACTCATTTCCGCTAATTTCTGTGTGATTTAGAATCCAACATAGTAGTATTTCATTGTCGGCTGATATCTTTTCTACTGCTTTACATAAGAGTTTTACAATTAGTGGGTTGTCAAGTTCCTTGCTTTGTAACGTGTGGTGTTTAGGCTTATGTTACGTTGGTATTACTTTGGTTGCGTTGGTATTACGTTGGTTGTGTTGGTATTTCGTTGGTAGCGTTGGTATTACGTTGGTTATGTTGGCGTTATGTCTTGCCCAAGAAAGTCCCAAAAAGAATTATACAAAGAGAAAAGACAGGACTGATAAGAGACGAAGACGTTCCTTTTATACTTTCCTTTATTTACTGGGTTCAACAACCATTCCGTGGATGAGGGAGTTTTTCCTGAATACATTGAAAGGGTTGAATCCCCCAGTTAAGGTGTCAAAAAATACGTTAAATCGTTTCATGTATGTAGGTGTCCGCATTTGGTATTTCGGGCTTCCATAAGGGTTAGTCTTCTTCTGGAAGTTTGTCAAAGTCCGGTAAGGGTTAGTTTATAGTTCAGTTGTGGGTCTTGTATATTTCAGCATAATGTTGACCGAGAGAGAACTGCTACTGGGTGAAAGGGGCTAACCAACGCTACGTCCAAAGACGTATGCGTGGTGCCTAGACACGCCAGCACGAGGTTATCAATCCGCTGGTCACTGCCTGAAAGAGAAAGATAATATGGTCCCCTTTGTCAAGAGGAATGCCTTTTTTCTTTTACGCATGCGTTATCTCCTTTTCCTGTTAGAGACCTCTGGGAGTTTCTGCAAATTTAATAGTTTTCTTTTTATTTATTTTTTAAATTTTATTTAGATTTTTTTTATTTATTTATTCGTTCGTTCCCTACAAACGAAATTAACACGGACAACGAGTCAGAAAAAATAATGAATTTTTGATTTTTTTTTTATCAAATCGAGCGCCATATCCACTGCGCACGCTTCCGCAATGAATATGGATGTATCGTTTGGAAGATTTTTTAAAATCGTTTTTCCACTGTATACTGCAGCACATCCAGTTATTTTCTCCTGTTTAGAACCATCCGTAAAGATGTGTGAATGTCTAGGATATTTATCTTTAATTTTCTCCTGTTCATCTTGGAAAATTAGAGGATGAGTTTTAGTTTTTTGGAGTTTGGAGTTAGAATTACTTTTGTAGTTCTTATGGTCCAAGGTTGGATTTTTGGTATTTGGATTGTATTATGTATTTTTGTTAAATTTATTCTTGCTTCTTCTTTTATTGTTTCCCTCCTAAGGTCAAAAGGTTTTATAGCGTTGCGGAGCCGATAAGCACGTCGACCCGGCAAATGATTTAAGTTAAGCGTGAGAATAATGACAGCCAAAAGAAAAATGAAGATAACTATATAACAAATACAACAATTTATTCGTCGAGTTTACGCTGACGTATAGATGGTTGATATCGGTAGCTGGTTGGGTCGAAGTTGTAGAGAGACAGCTAGACGATCGAGGCGAGTAGCTGGTGTTGGTCGGAGTGGGTCGATCGATGTCCCGGTTTTTGAAGTATCATGGATTAACCGGGGGGGGGTTAGCCCGTACAGCGAGTCGTACGTGGACTAGATGCTCCATTGCTGGAGCATGTCGTGGTCGAAGTTGGTGTTGGTCGCTTGGTCGTGTAGAGTCGAGCAGGTGAGGTGATTAAGACTTAACCGTGTCTTAGAACTGCGGACCAAGTGAACGGACAGGGTAACCGTGGCTAAGGTTTGCCATGCCTTAGCAAATGCGAATCGGTGAGGCTAGAGCTTTTCCGTGTCAGGAAGTGAGGCTAAAGGCTTTGCCGCGCCTTAGCTGTGCGGACGTATCGGAAACGGTAGCTAAGGCTTAACCCGAGCCATAGCTCTGCGCGGTCGTGGAAACGGATAATGAAACTGACAGCTAAGGTTGGTGTAGTAGCTATCGAAAAGGGAGCCTTCGGGTCACCCTCGACTACGGTCACCAACTTTACTACTTACTTAATAGTATTGCTCACATCAGAAAAATACGCTACAATAAGAAACAAACTAAGTCTCCCACTAAAATTAATGAATCGAAACCAAGTGTCCCACTAAAAGCATTAAATCAAAGAACAAACAAAAGTATTTGCCCCCCTCCAACCCATGTTCCAAATGTAGAGCTCTACACTGGTACAAAGATTGTACTTTTCGGAATAAGAAATGTTCTATATGTAATCCAGTCGGACATAAAAACCCATATTGCCGATCCAAAAACAAAATAATTACCAACATAAAAAATACAAGGTCGGGTGAACCAGACGAGGCTAACGCAAGGAAATTTGTACACGCAAAAATGTTAAACAAAAATGTGAAATTCCTGCTGGATTCTTGGTCAGATCTGACGATAATTAATTTAAAAACTTGGAAAAAACTGGGTAGACCAACCATGATCAAATCTATTGTGCCATGTTAAAATGTAAACAAACCAGACTACTCCAATTTCTTAAAAACTCTACGTCCGATTACGACCGGAAATGAAGTCATCCGTAGCCCTGACTAGTAGCAACAGCGAAGAGAGAAAAATCTATCTGTTTACGACACTAAGAATGCCAGTCTTGCAAAAGTCACTCTATCGAAGGATTCTATTACCACTGATATTTTTATGGACGAACTTTCTGCCGCGCTGATCAATTTAGACCAGTCCAAGGCCTTCGACAGGGTTCTTGGGGGAGGTTCTGGAGGCCGCCGGATTCCAACCGCAAATGGATCAGCATATTGTACCACAATCTGCAGGCGGTGGTGAAGGTAAACGGAAAGCGTTCGTTCTCGAGTGGTCTGTCCGGTAGAGTTGCCCGTTGTCACCTCTTCTCTCGGTCCTTGCTTTGGGGCCCTTGCTCCGTAGGCTTAGAGATGAGATGGCTAATCCAGTCCTGCGTGGAATCCCCTTTGCCCGCCGTGCTATAGTGAAGGTCTCTGTGTACGCCGATGATATCACTGTCTTGTGTCCCGCCGATTGGATATACTGGCTGTGAAGAAGGCGACTTAGAGGTACGAAGGAGCAGGTGCCAAGATCAATTTTGATAAGAGTGAAGGTCTTCGGCTGCGTGCCTGGAAGGGTGGCGCCCCCCTGGCAGGGTCCTTCCGTCGGAGTGACGGACCCATCCGCATCCTCGGGGTGTGGTTCCAGCCCGGCTTCCAACTGGAGCAAAATTGGTCGGAGGTACGGGCTAAGGTAGAAGCGCAGGTAGGTAACTGGCTTCGAAGGCGGTTGTCCTTAAAGGGCAGGGCGGAGATGTGTGCCGTGTACATTTTCCCCTTGATCCTTTACCACTTGTCCGTACTTCTCCCTTGGGATCATTGGGTGGCACTAAAACGATCCCTCTTCAAATTGCTTTGGAAAGGCCGAAACCCGATTGTTCGTTGATAGGTCTGCTGCTAACGTCCTTGAGATGGTGCTGCCTGATCTGAAGAGTCACTGGCTCGCTGAAAACTGGCTTACTTAGGCCGTTCCTTGTCTAGGGATACGGTGTGGGGACAAAAGGTGAGAGACGTCTTTCCTCGCCTGAAGTCCAATCCCAAAGCCGAAGGTCGTCTTAGGCCTAGGTTTAGAGAGGTGTACTAAAATGATGGCAAAATTTGAACTTCAAGACAACATCCAGTCAGTGTTCAAAAAGAAACGAAATGTGCCCTTTGCCTCGTTGGAACAAATTAACGAGGAACTTGATAAACCAGTAGCTTACGCGTCGAGAGCTTTGCTTCCTGTGGGGAAAAATTATTCGCAAATTGAAAAAGAGGATTTGGGGATTATATTTACAGTCGCAAAATTTCACCGTTTTATTCATGGTCGACCACAAGCCATTACTCACTATTTTTGACTTAAAGAAATGTCTGCCTACTCACACAGCCAACTGACGGCAGAGATATGGTACAATCCTTGTTAATTATAATTTCAAAATAGTGCACCTATCATCGAATAAATTCAGCCATGCAGACGGACTATCAAAGGTAATTCCCAAATACAAAGAACCACTGGAAGACACTGTTATTGCTTTTCTTCAATCTGAAGGTGAATTAAAAATTACCCTTTACAATTCAGTTGCACTGAATTTGGAACTGAAGTTGGAACCCCCAGTGACACTTGATCAAATTAATCAAGAAACTCTCCGCGATGAGTATATCAACCGAATAAAGACAAAAATTTTGGAAAAGGACCAGCGTACAAACAGACGTTTTCTCTACATGCGACGATCTGTTACTTTACAGAGAATGCGTCGACATTGCAGAAACGTATCTGAAAAATTTTCACGCTAGCCATCCAGGGAATAATAGGATAAAAAGTTTGATGCGTAGCTTTGTCTATTGACCAAACAGGGACAAAGATATTGAAAACTCGGTCAAACTATGTAAAGGCTGTGCCCACTGGAAGGATTTTACTATTTCATTTTCATAAGCTGTTCGCAAGGTTTGGTGTAGTAGACACCATAGTGTCTGACAATGGATGCCAGTTTACATCAAGAGAGTTTAAAGATTTCTGCGAATCATACAAGGTCGATCACGCCACTACCACCCCGTTCCATCCGCGGTCTAACGGACAGGCTGAACGATTTGTAGATTCCTTGAAAAGTTAGGGCTACACCAACTGAAAAAGCTTTTCAACAATTCCTTCATGTATATAGGATTACTTCGAATAATAAAAAACTTACTTCACAATCGCCAGCCGAGGTGACGTTTGCACGTAGAATACGGTCTGTGTACAACAAATTACTACCTTAACAGACGAAGCCTGGAAGATCAAACATCGTTCCAACAAAACACTATAATCTTGGAGAAAGTCTTTTTCAGAATTTTTAAAGACAATAAATCTTTTTAGGAGGCGGATACGATCGGGAGAAGGGTTGGGAATATAATGTACATTGTAAAGGGTCCACAATTCACGCATAAAAGACATCTTAACCAACTGAGGAGATGCACATCGAATGAGGCGGATAGCGGTCCTTCGGGGGAAACGGTGATGTATGTCATCTACGATACTTTTAATATTCCACCCCCCCCTCGCGGCCTCTGAAATACGCCGTTTTAAGAGAAAAAGTAACAGATTTGATTATAGTCAACACGAAACGTAAAAGATATTAAAAAGAAAAATAATACAAACTGTAAATAGATAAAAACAAATAGGTTTAAGAAGCCTTTCTACGTTAAACTTGGTAAAACAAGTCCGTCAAGTTTTTATCTACCAAATTGTAAAAAAAGGAAAGTTTGTGATTCTGTTAGTAAACAAGCAAGTAAAGCGGGGGAAATTTTTAAAAACATTTTATAAAAAATATTCCTCGGGATAAATAAACTTTTTACAACAACAGTTACAGCCGCAGAAATGGAGCTATGAAAAAAAAACTTTCTTTTTCAGACTCCTGCGAAGTTTTAGGAGGGGGTGTTATGGTACCTTCCTACATGGTAAAGGACTATTCCTCCTCAATATATACTGAATCTACTTGACACCCGCGGAGATAACCTCCAAGCTGCCTGACAGTACCAGAACGGCATTCCTAACTGTTGTATAACAACTGTATTCTGTATATTTGTTTTGTTATTGTGATATATTTGTTTCAACCTACTTCTCTTGTCTGTGTGTTTTCATTATGACCTCAAATCACCACAACAGTGAGGGAATTATTCCTGGATACAAATGAAATGGTTGCGTCTCCCATTCAAAGTGTTAAAATATGTTAGTCGTTCTTGGGTATATATGTCCAAATTTGGTGTTCAAGGCGTTAACAATGTGTTAGTCGTAGGTTGTTGGTAAAAGAGACGACTGCTACTAGTGGAAAGGTTTGCCAACGCGTCGTCTAAAGACGGACGCATGGTGCTTTCCACCTGTAGCAAGAAAGATCTAGGTGTTGTCATTCCGCTTGTCACTGCTGAAAGAGAAGGGTTTATTTCTTTCGCTGAGAGGGTTCCTTTTTTCTGCGCATGCGCTGCCTCTTTTCCTGTCAGGGGCTTATTTTTAAATTAATTCTGTTTTATTTTCGTTTTATTTATCTTTATAAATTCCCACATACCAAACTTATATCCTCCTCCAAAATAATCTTGTACTCCGAACTTAAAAACATTAAACAAACTCTGATTAACAATGACTTCCCAGATCACGTTGTTAACAAACAAATAAAACGCGCAATTAAAAATATCAACTAAAATTACAATGAAAGTAATACTACAACAAATAACTGTAAACACATTAAACCATTTTATCGTGACCAGACGAATAAACACTATAAACTCGATGAAATAGATCTAAAAAAACTATTACGTAATAACGTCTCCCGGATTGAATCTAAAAATAAAACTAATCATACCAAATTCAATACAACTAACCTGGTCATCTATAACCTCTCTCTCTCTCTCTCTCTCTCTCTCTCTCTCTCTCTCTCTGGACTGGTCACCTCAGTACTACCAATGTGGTATACACATTTAAATGTCCACAAGGAGAACTACTTTATAGGGAACGAATAAAAAAAAATTAAATTGAATTAAAAAAGAAAACTATTAAAATATGCAGAAACTCCCAGAGGTCTCTGTCAGGAAAAAGGGAGGACGCATGCGTTAAGAAAAAGGGACCTCCCGACAAAAGGAGGAAGCTCATTCCCTTTCAGGTAGTGACCGGCAAAGTGACAACACCTTGTTAACTAGTGGAAGACGCCACGCATTCTTTGGACGAAGCGTTGGCTAGTCCTTTCATTAGTAGCAGCCCTCTCGAATAACAGTATGCCGAAATATAAAATGCTACAAAATGGAACTACGAACTAAAACACTGGACTCTGACAAACTCCCCAAAGCGACTAACGCCATGTTAAAGCTTTAAAATACGCATATACCAAGAAACGATTAACGTATTTTTAAACATATTGACTGAGCGAATCAGCCATTTCAATTGTATTTAGGGAAAATTCCCTCACCCATTGAATAGTTGTTGAACCCAGGAGATAAAGGAAAAATATAAAAGAAACGTCTTCGTCTCTTATCTGTCGCTGTCTTCTTTCGTATAATTCTTTTTGTGCCTTCTTGTTCAAGGAGTTACATCAACTAGACAACGTAGGGTAAAATAAAATAACCTCATTATGGAGTCAGATATCAAACGGCAACCCAGCTTTGCCCTTGACCTACGCCTGACTCCACAACTTCTCTAATAAAATAAGTACCTATATCAGCTTGATTACAATGACTCTGTCGAGACGTTTAACACTCCATCTATCTGACACTAGTTCCATCTCTCAGTAATTTACAACACATTCGTGCCGAACCTCTAAATACAAAAAACTTCTAACCGAAAAAAAAAGAAAAAATCAAACAAACAAAAACTCCAAATTCTTACAGCTTTATATATGAAGATTAACAGATCTTCCCCCACAAGTATCAATTTTGAATGTAGCGGCAGAGTTCTGAAATACCTTCAACATTTTTCCTGCTAATTCTTGCTCTTATTTTCAGTAAAGTTCTTTTTGATAAATTTCCTTGTTCTTCCTCCTTCTCTTTAGATAAATGCATACGACTCGTCATTTTAGTTTTCATTTCAAAATTTATTCTCCTGAAGATGACTGCAGCAAGAACCGAAATGTTATATCAAGCATATGGTTGCAAGGAAAGGGAAAACACAATGTTGCAAATCAAATAAGAAGAAAGTGAAAAATTTTAACAATTGTATTAACAAACAAGAAACAAATGGTTCAAACAATTGTGTTGGTGAATATAAAAATGTCTGTGAAATTGAGAAGAAAATGTTCGTAGTTGTACTGATAGAAACGAATTAATTTTAGGAAATTTTATGTGTGTTGAATGGTAATGAAAATCGAGAAATAAAATGTTCCAATATTTGTGTTGGTAGGGGTGAGTCACAGACTTACGCGGTCAACCAAAGCGTATATCAACAAGGAAGGAGAAATGTCGGCGTTGAAAAAGTGGAAGGTACATGAGGTGGTGATTCTCGGGTCATGCGGCTTCCATCAAAGGCCGCAGTAAGAAGGTTAAGACGAATTTATGTAATGTTAAATATTGCAGACGTCGTGGTCGATGTTCTCTCTCGGGGTCTAGGAGCCGACCGACGTTTTGAACTTTTGTTGATCATTTTATAGTCGCATTTGGGTCGAATCGGTTCCAAAAAATTTTGGGAGGGAAGATTGCTGATTGGGTGAAAAAAAATCTTTTAAATTGTAAATATAAAGTTACATTTCAACAGGATTGATGCGCGGAGCCTACTATAAGAAAATTACGAGTTATCTATTAGACGGCTGTGAACCCTGATGTAGAGAGGCCGAGGGTAGAGGGAGAAGGCAGGACGGAAGAACTTGAGGACGTGACTTGGGCACGGCGAGACGGCAGAAGCGACTAGGGTCTCCACGAGGCGAGACATGGTAAAAAGAGAGCCTGGTAACAAAGGGTGTTAGCGGACCACTCAACTCTACAAACAGAACCCAGAAGACAAATTCGAGCCCTACGAAACCTAACGTCCACTGCCCTCTTAAAACAGTCTTAAACACAACCAGAAAATATACACAAAGACAACAGGACATTCACCAACAACAGATAAAGGTTTTGTAATTTTAACTTTGTTCTCTTAAAGACTATTGATCACCAAAGGAATATGCTTTAGCAACTCTTTCACACTTCTTATATAAACGTACGAGGATCATTAAATAAGTTTCCAGACATTTTTCGTATGGGCACTTTTATTGATAGTACACACATGAAACTCTAGTCCCCTTCGAAGTAATCTCCTCCGGCTGCAATGCACTTGTTGTATCGTTCCAACAACTTCTGGAAGGCCCCATAGAAGTTCTCTTGTGTGAGCGTGTCAATGAGCTTCGTCACAGCCTCTTTCATCTCCTCAATTGTCTCATAACGACAGCCTCTGAGCTTAGGGAATAAGCAAAAGTCACAGGGAGCAAGGTCCGGACTATAGGGTGAGTGAGGAACTGTCTTGATGCCCATCTTGGTCAAATAGGCTGTGACAAAACAATAGCAATCATGAAGTATATATTTAAAGTTTACTATTTTTTTTTATAGAGAAAAATACCAAATTGAAAAAGAGTGAAGAGATGTTTTTGTATAAAGCAAATTTATGTATACATGTACTATATTATATCTAATTTTTTTGTGTATCTCTGTGTATGAACATATTTGTGACATTACCTCTGTGTGTGTGTGTGTGTGTGTGTGTGTGTGTGTGTGTGTGTGCACGCGCAAAATTGTGTTCTGTCACTTAAAACAGGAAGTCCAGGTAATGATCTTGGTGCCTGTCAATCATTTCTAAAAAGCCGTTGTCAAATTGGCAATAATTAAAGGGAGACAATCCAATTCTTTTATTTCCTTGATTTTTCAAATTTCTTAAAGATACACAATACTCAAAAGATAAATAAAACGAAAAACATTAACCACAAAATTGTTCAATTTTATTTTTTTTAAGAAATGTTTTGCAGATTTTCTCATCCCACAATAAAATATCCCCATTTTAATGTTTGTTAAATCTTTGGCTAACATTTTTGAGGTATACACGATTTATTCGGCTCGCCATGTGGCTAAAATGTGACACAAGGCCTATTTAGAGTTGGATGCCGAGAGGTTCATACATGACTTATGTTCCTTTGGCATCACTCTTCTGGAGCACCTGAGGTGCCGAGTAATAAAATCAATCCTTTTTGAAGGTAGTGGAATACTTGGCCTCGTGAAAAGCTACTTTATAAAAATCATATAACTTGACATTTTTTTAATGTCCGCAAATCTTATGCTTGAAAGAGCCACAAAGAGTTGTAAGTCTGATGAGTATGGTGCACAGTCCTGTGTTTACCCCCTCCCCCCAATATTCTATTCTTTATTTATTTAAACTGGATTCATAATCATTTTTCAAACTGTATTTCATCACTAATTAAATCTCAGAAAACTTCATCATTTCTTTCTGACACTGATTTCTTTCATAATGTCTCGATATCATCCTTATTATATACGTTGCTCAGAAGAAATTTTACAGCCCAGTCAGCTGCATCTTTGCAGAGGGGTAAAGCTCCCTTAACGGAGGGAGGGATATGATATTAAACAATCTGATGGTGAGGCCCCAGTCTTGGAACTTCGGGAAATGTGGAGTACCTCTTCATTACCATTTCTCCCTGGTCCACTTTGACCCGGCGTAGTAGCGCCTAACAGAGTCCCATGTATGGATCAAATAAAACTGTTATTACATCTAAACTGTGTGCAAACAAATATACCTTTTGCTAAATTGAATTGTTAGAAATAGAGCAGTTTGATCATTTAACTGTGTGCAAACAAATGACTAATGTTTAATTGAATTGTTTGTGATACATAGCAGTACTTGGAACCATTTAATTGTGTGTAAACGAACGAGTAATGTTGATTAGAATAATTATTGTTAAATGACAATACTTGTAACTCTTCACTGTCTTCAAACAACTGATGAATAGTTAATAGAATAATACGTGTTGGATAGAAATGCTTGAAACCATTTGACTGCGTGAAAATAAAAGTGAGCACAGTGATTTAAAAATGTTATGAACAAAATGTATTTATCAACCATATTTAATGTATAGGTATAAAGAGAATTTAACTTTAAATAACCTACAATGGTTGATATAACGTCAAACCCGGCCAATTAAGAAATTTTAAGCCTTAGACTCAATACCTCTGATCACACCTCATATATATATATATATGTGTGTGTGTGTGTGTGTGTTTATATTCATATAGATATGTTTATATATATATGTATATCTTGACAGCATTTTTTCATTGATACATATTTAATTGAACATAATAAATATTTTTTGTCCACATATTTTTTGTTAATCCTTTCGAATTGCCGTATCGATCTTATGATATTTAGCGGGAATTGGTTGATAAACCTTCCATAATTAGTTATTTCCCAAGTACTTTCTGCCCAAATTTGGGCCATCATCAGGGGAGGATGTATTACAAAAGTGGTGTAACTTTTGTATGTACATTACTACTTTGTAAGAATGAGCGTTTGTACTGTTGTATTGTGTAGCGTTTACTTTTCGAATTTGTTTCTATAAATAGCGTCAGTAGCTACAGACATTTAAGTACATTAGCACTGGTTTTAAAATGAATTCTCTTAAGTTTAGGTTGAATGTTCCTAATATGTAGTGCCTCGAGAATCTGTAGTTTTTGCTTGTTATTTTGTTGTTCTAATACTGTTGAGTAAAAATTTTGATAAAGCAAAAACTACAGATACGGAATATTGTACGGCGGACGCCGGTCTGAAAAATCCAGGAACTGGTAGACGGTGCAGGATTTAGTTGCTGGTGCAGGATTGGATTTCTCGTCGGCTATTAAGTCTTTGCTAAGGATATTATTGTCGGGGGTGTCCTTGAAAGTGTGTCTGCAACTGTGTTTGTTTTCTCCTTTTACACATCGGAGATCAGTGGTGAAATGGGAAATGTAGTCCAGAGCTGTTATGCATGGCCGTTGTTAGTGCTTTATGGTCGGTGAAAATCGAGAAATGCCGACCTTCCAGGAGGTGTCGGAAGTGCTTGATGGCCAGGTAAATTGCTAACAATTCCCTAGAGAAAGTGCTGTATCTTAATTGCGTAGGAGAAAGTTTGGCTGAAAAGAACGCAATGGGTTTACATTGAACATTTGACTCTTGCTCAACCACTGCACCTATCCCTGTGTCTGACGCGTCTTTTGTCAGACGTAGTCATGCTTGCCGATTATTCTCGATGAATGTAGCTATGTGAGAATACGGGATGTAGCCCTGAAGACATGCAAGAGGAGATGAACTATAGGGAGAAGTGGCGAGAGGGGGTCAGGGATATCCGTGCATGTGGCGCGACATGATGATGATGATGATGATAGCTTACAGAATGCTAGGAAAGTGTCACAAACTTCTCTCTTCTTGCGCTTGGAACTAACCCAAGTCCGTGTTTGTTTGTTCTCTTTTCTTCCACTCTCTCGGTTGTGTATGTTGTGTTTTGTGTGTCCGTAAAGAAATCTGAAATACCCCTGGTCGGAGATGAGATAAACCACCAGACGATCTGATGGCCATGAGTAGTTTGGGTGGTTGAGATAGTGGGGACCGGCCTGTGGTGTATTGTCACACGAGCGTCCACCACATTTTAGTTACACGGCCACCAACCGACCGAATGATCAATATGGAAATTGTCGAAATTTTCTATAGATCACTCTCCTGCCAAGGTAAAATTGTGCTGAGGTTTTAAAGCTGTTCTATTCTAGTGGGAAAGCTCTTGTCCTACGCACAAAGAGTCTATCTTACAGATTCCCTGCTCAGAAACGATTCTTTTTTTGGGGGGGGGTAGATTTTTCTCTGGAAAATTGTGACCTAGGACAAGATTTTAGGGTAGATTTTTTGAGGGAATTGACTCCTTTCTTCTGACAGAGAACAAGGGGAGCCTTTTCTTCATTCGTGGTGGATTTGGGAGAGGGTGATTGTGCTTGAAGGTTACGGAGCTGGATGGAAGATTCAAACTGTAGGGAAGGTGTTTGAGATTTTGGGGGTGAGAAAGAAAATGACTCCTCTTGGAGTCAGACCTCGGTTTGTGAGCATTTACTCTAACCTTAAATCCATGATTTTTACATGTGTTATGTCCCTTGACCAAACACGATATCAGGATATTGACGGTGCGACTCATCGATCCAAAACCCATCTTAGAAATGGAATTATCCTGAGCGAGATGTCTGATATCCCGTGGAAAAGTTAGTTTTAAGGTCCTATATAAAAGGATCCTTCCTGATACAAATTTTATCTTTTCTCCCTTTGTAATGGGAAGAGAGAGCGGGCCGAATACCTAGGTGGCTTTATTTATCAAGCTCATTACATCCTCAGACCCTTGGCCCATTCTAATTACCGATAGCTCCTTGGTACTTGGGAAGTTTCTTGGGTCCTCCACGTCCTTTCCACCAACTTCCTGAAAGTTATTGAAGATCCTTTAATCCTTTTGCTGTTACAGCTGGAGTCTGTTTCTTCTCTTCTGGATATCTTCGTTCATCTTACACACGTTTTTAGTCATATTAGTACCTTGACCTTTCCTTCTTTTTTGGTTAAGGAAGTCCGTTACCCAAGCTACCAAAGGAAGAGTTCTGCTGTCGTTTTTTATGTTCTTGCTGGTGTTTCTGGTGGTGTTTATGCTGAGGTTGTTGCTGCTAATGTTGTTGCTATTGCTGTTTCTATCTTGCTATGTCTACATTTCCCTCTTTAGGAGATCCAAACGAAATCTGTCGACCAAATCGTACTTGGCCATCAGGTCGATTATACTGCTTTCCCACCATACCGACCTTCTAGCACCCGGCTCGATCTAATCTAATTTGGGGTCAAGGATCGTATTCCAATCCACTACTGGAACTATCCACTCCGAGCCCCGAGAGGAACGGCTTCAACTTGTGAGTTCTTACGGCAACATTAGCCACAACCAACCGGTCCCTGTTAACTGCAAAGACAAGACTGATATCCACTTCGAGGCTGCATCCAGCTAACAGAGAGACTCCAGTGCTGTGGTGGTTACCAAATGCTGAAAGAACGACAGTCCTTCTCCAGCACCTCACAATCCTTCACGAAGCGAAGTCTCTTGCACCACAGATACATCTACATCACTCAGCACTCACAAACCGTGGCCTTGTACACTCAGTTCCCCCCCTCTCATTTACGCTGGCAAAGTTTATAATTATCAGTCACTAACCTTCCTAGTGTGACACTATGGACCGTTGGTGTGGTTGTATATAGAGTTAGATATATGTGTGAGTATAGCTATGTGTATATGCAATATCTCGGAAGGCACATATGAGTTGGTGTTAATAAATGTATGTAAGTGCATGCGTGTGTACGTGTGTGTATGGTTGTGAGTTGGCCATGCTATAGTTTCTCTGAATATATTATTGTATTATATTATTAATAGTTTTTGCAATATCGTATGCAGGAGTTGGGATTTGTCTGAGAGGATTTCCTGGTTTGTGGGTTTTGATTTTTCCATATATGTATCCAGATTTGTAGTCGCCTATTATTTTTGGAAGTTTGAGGGAACCAATTTCTCTGCATTGTTGGCCGTGATGATTTCATTTATTTGTTTTTTAAGTTGGTTGGTCGGGGTTTTTTTTGTAAGTTTTTAAAATTTTATTTTGTTGCTGAGAATATTATCATTTTTTGTTGTTGTAGTCAGTTTTGTTTAATATGGTGTATATATTGGCTTTGTCACCGATACGGATGGTAATATGGGGATTGTTGTAAAGTTGTTTTGCGGCTTCGTTTAGTTCTGGAGTTTGTAGAGAGTTTTGGTGTTTAAGGTTGAATCTGTTTTTAGTTCCTTCAACTTTTAATAGGTTACGAAGGTTTGGGTGTGTAGGGACTTTTTTTACTATTTAACCCATCGCTGGGAGGATAAGGGGGTTCATACCTTTCCCAAGGGTATTTGCCCGAAAGTGAACGTAATAGCGCGACTGGAGTATGAACTCGCGTACTACGATTCCGCAGTCCATCGCTTTAACCATTACACCAAGTGAGTGGTGGCAGTTTGGGCCCATATTTAAGAATTGTTTTTGTTAAGTTGGATGTGTGATAGGTTGACATATTTGTCGCTGATATTTGGTTGAAGTATTGTTCCTGGGTATAATTTTATTTTTTTTTTTTTTTGGTTTGTTTTAAATTTGAGTTGAAGTTCTTTGAATAAAACTCTATAAAGATTAATTTTTAACAAGGAAACAAACCGACCACGCGTGGCACTTAATTTTGCTCGGAGTGGCGAGGGCAGAAGTAATTCCATACAATAAAGCACCAAAAAGTTACCCCCCCCCCAACCGTTTGTTGACAGTTACTACTAAGCCCTCTGTGCGAACTTGGATACGAGACTGTTAAGGCAGGAAAAAATAGCCAGCCGAAAGGTTTCATCACTCGCTTCTTGAATAGCCGCTTAGCATTCAAACAGGCAAAAAGCTTCCCGAGAGATTCTACTAAAGTCAACTGAAAATCGTCTCAACCGAAATTCTACTAAGTTAAACAAAGGATGAAAATTCAACCCGAGAATTTTGCTGAAAGACAACTTTACAGAAGACTCAATTAAAATTAAACGAAAGCTAAAACTTTCCAATGAAACTAAAAAGAGAAAAAAATACTCAAATTCATAGAACTTTATTCCGGACTCTCTCTCTCTCTCTCTCTCTCTCTCTCTCTCTCTCTCTCTCTTCTAGATAAACACCTGCAAATTACACCAAAATTTGCAACGCCTTATCCCTTCCATCTTTTCTTTCTTGATTCTTTTGTATAAAATTCCTTTCGAAAACTTTGTTATCAGTATTATCTTTTAGAATCAGTATCCGAACTAGAAAACTGAGGAACTTACTGTTTAAAATTCCACACTAAAGCCCATCAAAGATATTATTCCCTTATATACTAAATTTGGTTTTTAGTGGCATCTTCTTCATATTAAATTATGCTATTAATTTCTGTTTTATTGCAAATGTTTCTTTAATTCTTTTTATATTGCAAATTTCGATATTACGATCGCCTTTCCATCAACTAGATTTGCAAAAAGGCCCTTTTAAGGACCATTAGAGGTCACCTTCTGCGGGTTGGAGTATCTCTGACGGTCCTTACAGACTCGTCGAAGCAGACGGCCTAGAGTCAAACACGAAGAGGACTCTAAGACTATCCAGTCTTAACCATTCGGTCGGTTCCGTTGTCCGTTCGTCCGTTTGGCTGCGCAGTGCTAAATGCACGGGTTAGCTTTTAGCTACAGTTTCCCTATCTGAGCAGCGCTAAGATACTGCCAATCTTCGTTGCGGCTTCCTGGCCTGTTCTCTCGATAGTGCACAACTTTGGCACGGCAAAGCCATAGCTATCGTCTCCGACACGTCCGCATAGCTTTGGCAAGGCAAAGCCATAGCTACCGATTCCGATACGTCCGCACAGCTTTGGCACGGCAAAGCCATAGCTATCGTCTCCGACACGTCCGCATAGCTTTGGCACGGCAAAACCATAGCTACCGATTCCGATACGTCCGCACAGCTTTGGCACGGCAAATCCATTGCTATCGTCTCCGACACGTCCGCACAGCTTTGGCACAGCAAAACCATAGCTACGGATTCCGATACGTTCACACAGCTTTGGCACGGCAAAGCCATAGCTACCGTCTCTAACACGTCCACACAGCTTTGGCACGGCAAAGCCATAGGTACCGACTCCGACACGTCCGCACAGCTTTGGGACGGAAAAGCCTTAGCTACCGTCTCCGATACGTCCGCACAGCTAAGGGCACGACAAAGCCCTTGCTTCACCGATTCGCTCGCTCGATTTCGTATGTGCAAAGGCCTGAGACACGGTTTCCCTGTCCTTAGCCACGGTTTCCCTGTCCGTTCACTTGGTCTGTAGTACAAAGACACGGTTAAGTCTTAGTCACCACACTCACTCGACTCTACGCGACCAAGCTGCCAACACCAGCTTCGATCTCGACATGCTCCAGCAATGCAGCATCCAGTCCACGTACCACTCGCAGTACGGACTGCCCTCGCATTGCAGCATCTAGCCCACGTACGACTTGCTGTACGGGTTAGCAACCACATCGACACCCCGCCCCGGTTAACCCAACACACTATCAAAACCGGGTCATCGATTTACCAACCTCGACCGACATCAGCTACCCACAACAATCGTCCAGCTGCACTTCTACGACTTGACTGACATCAGCTACCTACAACAATCGTCCTGCTGCACCTGTCTACGACTCGACCATCAGCTACCCGCAACGATCGTCCATCTGCACACATCTACGACTCGACTAACATCAGCTACCTGCAACGATCGTCTAGCTGCTTCTCTTCGACCTCAACCATACCAGCTCCTGACACCAACCAACTAATCAAAGACACAACTATCACGAACTTTACGCCCTTTTAAAAACGACAATAAATTGTCACCTTTGTTATATTTGTTACTTCACCTTTGTTTCCTTCATTTTCTTTCGGCTGTCATTACTCGCACACTTAACTCAAATCATTTGCGGGGTCGACATGCTTATCGGCTCTGCAACATTACTATAAATTTCTTTATATTGCAAATTTAGTTTTGATACTAGATAAAATTCTTTTAACTCACAGCCACAAATAGCCTAGCGCAACCCTCGTAGGTGACTAGCGAAATGGTCGAAAGCGCTTGGGCTAGTATGCGGTACTTTCTTCACCATCTTGACCCAGACATCAGAAAAATAACAAGACTCGAACGTCTTTTCTTGAAGATTTTGAAAAGGAAATAATCCGTGGTCTTTAACTGAACATGTTTAGATAACAACTTGCTGCCTTAGTATATATATATATATAGTTCACACACACACACACACACACACACATATATATATATATATATAATTTATCTTCACTCACACACATACATGGCTTTTCTCTTTCAGTCTGATAATGAAAATTTTCTTGGTTGTTGTAATTTAATATGTGCCGCAGATGCAGTGGTAGTACTAATAGTTACAGCGCGCTATATCAGTGACACACCAGTATAGACTTTAAATGTACATACACATATTAATTTGTAAGTATGTCACTTGCAAAAAAAAGTAATAACGGTGAAGGACAGTAGACCGAAAAAGAGAAATCCCACAACCTGTCTACTTGTTTATATGATCGGCAACATCGTCTTCTAAGTTGACAATAGACGACAAAAATATAGTTGAAGTTCATCTGTTTTGTTTTCAATACAATCCATTGAAATGATTTATTGACCCAGGATTACGAGCCATTTTCAGGAGTAGGTACTTACATTGGCGATAACTTTCGGAAAAAATACCTCACATGCCTATAGTGAAAGAAATTAGAGGATAAAATTTGCAACCTAAAAGAAATTCAACGGATAAAATTTTCAATATAAAAGAATGGATATAAAATATAAAGTGTTGCAAATTTTAGTGTAATTTACATTGTCCGGGAAACAAAGTTCTTAGAATTTGAATATTTTTTTTCTTTTTAGTTTTTTCGAAATGTTTCAGTTTTCATTTAATTTTGAGTCTTCTGACAGAGTTCACGGGTTGAATTTTTATCTTTTAGTTGATTTTAATTGAGTCTTTTTAATTTTCTTTTAATTTCAATTGAGTCTTCTGTAAAGTTAATCTTTTCAGCAAAATTCTCTGAGAGGGCCCAATAGTAATTTCTAACAAATAGTCGGTAGCTTTTTGGTGCCGTGTTATCTGTAATTACTTCTCCCTTTTCCACTCTGGCCAAATCAAGAGCCGCACGTGGTCGGTTTGATTCCTTGTAAGAAATAAATTTTTATAATAGTAATATTTTAGCGACCGATTATCATTTTTATTATATTTGTATTTGACTAATTTTTTCACGGAGAAAGAAGAAAAATGCTTGTTTAGACATTATAATGGGGACATGTAATTGTTTGGTGAATATGTTTGGTCCCCCAATTTGTACTTGTATGTTATTTTGGTTGGTATGGAACGCTCCAATTTTCTAGTGGTTTGTTGTTTATTTTTGGTAAGAAGCAAAGGAGGCAAATGATGTGTAAACGATATGAAAGATGTGAAACAGCGCGGACAAAAAGAACATTCAAGACAAAGCGGTACAAACAAATTCAAATTTATATTTCAACAATACATGCAATTAAACATTTCAAACATTAGTGTTCTAATACTGTTTGTTAAGTATTCCTGAGTGTGTGTTGTGTGTGTGTGTGTAACTAACACTTATACGACAAAAAAGGAATTAAATAACAAAAGTGTCCTATACGTGTGGATGAAGTATTTTCTATAGAATCTTAATAGTGTATATTAGGAGGAACGTGTCTTCTCCCGTGTTTTTTGTTTCTTTCTTTCGGTGGTTTGACAAAATTTCTGTTGCTTTTGAAACTGAAAAAAATTTCACCGAAAAGGTGTAACAAGTAAGAGAATGGTTGTGTGGTATTTACATTTTTGTGGCGGTTGACTGCTGTTAGTTGAAATGAGAGAGTGATAGTGTCCTCTTTGGGAGTCACACTGGAGAGAGTGTGTTCGCCCCTGTAAATGAAAATGTGAAACGAGGAAGAGTGTTGGAAGACGAAGTATTTATAGAGAATTCTTGTCATGGAGTAGGCTCCAAAAATGCGGGACGAAATTGAAACCGCGGACCTAGTTTTAGGCACTAACCTCGTGGTTCTCCTGGTTAATGGGTTTCCGAGACTGATTGTTTACGTGCATCAGCCATCTTTGTTTCGATAACAAGTGGCATAACGTTCATTTTAAATTATAAGAGTATAAGTCCTATAGACATAAATTCTAAAATTTCAGTTTTAAAACAAGTTTTCTTTTCAATTGATACATAAATTTACTAATAAATCAAAAAAGAAAACTTTATCAAATCTTAAAATAACCCTTAAATTACATACTCTTATATCCTAATTTTTGTGTAAACTATTTTATCGATTGTATTTATTTATTTATCTATTCCTCATTACTCATTTCCTTGCAAATAAACAAACATGTTATTATTTTGGATTTAATGTTCTCTTCATTTTCATCAAATTATGAATAAGTACCGAAAATTTGTAATTATTCTACACATTTACCCCTTCAAGCTTCCTGGGAAAAATCCTACTTATCTATTTTTTGTATTTTTTTTTTTCAATTTGAATGAGTTAAAACCCACAAACTCACCGCAATTTTTATTTTTTATTTTCCAAAAACCATTATAACATTATATAAGGGATTCACTTTCACATTTTGATTCAATGTAGACTGATAACCTATTTCAGGAAGAGTTAGCTTTGGAAACGACAAGTAACCAGACAGGTCGTATACTTCTCCCCCCCCCCTTTTTTTTTTTTTTAGATATTTGTGTTGAAAGGGAAAATTTGTAATGCGTTTTTTTGGCTTTGTGAGGGGTGGGTGGAAAGACTCTTTTGAAGAGAAAAATGCTTTTTTGTGGGGTGGATTTTTATTACACAATACACTGAAATATGCAATCAATCCAAGAAATAACAAAAACATTAAAATTCAATTACCTTATACGAGGGAATCACACGCTTGTTTTTTTTTTCATTTTCGTTGAGTCGTTCCTTAAAAAAAAAATTATGTTTTGGATGGATTTTATGTGTGTGTGTGTGTGTGTGTGTGCGCGCGTGTGCGCGTGGGCGTGTGTATATATTTATATATACATATGAATATGTTTGTATTTATGCATATATGAAGTGTGTATGTATATATATATGGTCGGAGTGCTATGACCAGAGGAGATACGTATATCTCTCGCACCCTATGACTATTTGGCAGCTGAATATGTTCTTTGGACGTTGACAGTTGTGTTCATATTGAAGTAAGGAGCGGCGTACTTTATGGTCTGCATGGAGAGAATTTTGTGTTGCTTAAGACAGAAAGTTTCTCTTTTAAATATAAGTAATAATGGGATCTCTCATTATACAAACAAGAGGAGATGTAGGGTACTAATGTTAATGAATAAAAAGACAATATTAACAATAGTGCTACAAAAATAAAGAAATTTATTTCTTTGTTGGGTGCTGAAATGTAGTAGGGTATACAGCGATTCTTGTATCAGGTCACGACCGTAGAGACCTGTTCTGAATCCAGTGTGGATAAATCTTTATCCAACTTGAAGTTGTAACATGACACCGTTGTTTGAAGATCCAGCGAGCACGGCGCCGCTAAGAAACAGTTAGCACGTATCAATCCGGGTTGGCGTGAGTAACTGATCTGAATTGTCTGGAATATTGTATGTTTTTATAACATTAAGGTGGATTCCGCGCACACGCGTTGACTTTCGAAGATTCTTTGGGCGCGTATTTTAGAGACCTCGTTTAATTGTTTATTTTTTTAAACATCTGCGTGGGAGTTAGTTGGATATCTTTGCACCAATTTTGATCCGTTTTTTTTCTAGAAAATTCTATTGACAAGGAAATTGCAACATTTCCTTTTGGAGATTTTAAATACCACGTATTTTATCCTGTGATTAGCAACTATCTCCGAGTCAGCCCGCAGACGAAAAATAGTCCTCGTGTTGGCAACAAAATTTCCACTTGATACGTAGGCATGACATTGTTTAGCTACCGTCAGGAATGACTTTATGTTTTTGTTTTGTTTTGTTTTTAACGGGGACTTTTTTGGTTTGAGAAGCCGGTATGCTATGATAAAATAAAGAAAACATTTTCAAATTGAGGAGCTGTTTGAAGAAAATAGTACTCCAAATGTGTATATCAAATTTTGAAAAAATTTTTCAGATCTTTTAATAATCTAAAAGAAAATTATATTTTCTATTAAGTAATAGAAAATATAATTTTATTTTTGATTATTCGGGAAACAATTCTGCATCGATATTTATTATGCTTAAAAAGCAAAAATCTAAAATTTGCATTATATTCCGAAATTCAGCTGAAGATTTACCTCTGGTCCTCTTAGATAAAACCCTACTCAGCTTAGTATGACTCACCAGTATTACTGGACACGACGGAACAGTGAACCAGTTCCTACATCTCAGCCTGCTGACATCTCCAGACCTGCAGCGAGCCGATTCTTGCAACAACTCAGTTCCTGCATCTCAGTACGCTGACATCTCTAGACCCGCAACAGCTTCGTTCCTGCATTTCAGCACGCTGATGTCTCCAGACCCGCAACCGATCGGTTTCTGTATCTCAGTACGCTTGACGTCTCCAGAAAAGCAGCAACATTCACTCTCGAAGCAGAACAGACACACTCGTTTATTCAATTTCCACTTTGGTCAACGAGTGGACCAACCAAACCTTCTCGTATACGATTCATCAAATAAAAACTAGGCATTTCAAATTCACCCCCTTGTCTTTGTTATCTTTACCTAGTTTGTCTCAGTCATATTATTTATAAAAGATTTGTGGGATTGACATACTAATCGTCCCCGCTACACATTGAGCCATTTAAACTCATAACATCACAAATTAACCTTCGTCCACATGTTGAAATTAAAAGGTCAAATCTAGGTTGCGGATAAATTAATCAGATCTACTTTTGATTTACTTTTGAAATATTGGTTAATAAGTAAAGGGATGCTCTCTCCGAAAGCTGTAGGCGAGGATGCTTAATTAGCCAAGCCCCAAAAATGTGGTTTGAGTGGATGACCAATTAAAATCTGATATGTAAAAAGATACTCTTCCCACAGACGTAGATCAGAACTTTTGATTGGCTAACCAATCATAAAGTAATAGAAAACTACGAAATCATTTCTGATTAGTTGGCCAATCGGAAATGTTTGCTCTCCGAGGAATTCTCTATAAAACATTTTTTAAAGACTCAAAACAAGAGAAAATTTGAAGACATTATAATAAGAAAACAGAAGTCTCTCCAAGCATTAAATCATCTCCAGCAAAAACTGCACTCTCTGAAAAATTACCTGAAGACAGAACTAGCCAAATTCCTCATCTTATTTTTTTCTCAATAAGAATATATTTGAATACCAAGAAACACACACACACACACACACACACACACACACACACACACACACACACATATATATATATATATATATATATATATATATATATATATATATATTTCTTTCTTTCTTTCTTTCTTTCTTTCTTTCTTTTATTTGCTTTCTTTTTTTTTTCTCTAACATATAGACAGTATGTTCTTTTCCTTTTCTCAGCTCATTTGCCTGGCATTGTAGAATATACTTACTGCATCTCTGCAGAAGGGTAAGATTCCCTCCAACGAAAGTTCTGGACATGACATCAAGTCATGTGATGGTGAAGCTTCCGTCCTTGATCTTTAGGGAATGTAGAGGGACCCCTTTATTGTCATTACTGTCAGGTAAGCTCTGACCTGGAGTGGTAGTGCCTGTTTGTTTGTTTGGTTGGTTTCTTTGTTTACTGGTATATCAACCTTCATAGGTTATTTAATGCCAAAGCCATCCTTCTAGAAGAACTGTCGCGGTACTATTTAACCCATAGCTGGGAGGATAAAGGGGTTCATACCTTTTCCCAGGGTATTTGTCCGAAAGTGAATGTAATAGCGCGATGTACCTTTTAGGGTCCCATGTATGGTCAAATAGAACTAATATACTGGATATGACACTAAACTGCATCTTCTGGTCAGGGTCCAGTACCAGGGCTTTGGGGAATATAGAGGACCTTTTCATTGTCATTACTCTCTGGTCCTCTTCTACTTGGAGTGATAGCACCTATTAAGGTCCCATCTATGAGTTAGATAAAACAGTTTAACCTTTTAACTGTATGCAAACAAATGACTGATGTTAAATTGAATTGTTAATGTTACATGGCTAAAACTTGAGACCCTTTAACTCTGAGCAAATGAATGAATTATGTTGAACAGAATAATAAGTGTTGAATAGAGCAATACTTGAAACCATTTAACTGTGTGCAAATAAAACTGTTAGTGTTAGACAACAATAGTTGAAATCATTTAACTGTATGCAAACAAATGATTAATATCAAATAGAATTATAGATAATCATTACAAGACACCCCCTCGTTCTCTCTCTCCATATATGTACTTAGACCATCTCTGTCATGGTCTAGTGTTGAGCTGCTGAGAAGAGAAAATTCATTTAATTTCAATGCCTGTCTGGCCTAAAAAAAAAGAAATGTCTGGAAAATAAAACAATCAAATATTAATTTGAAATATTTATTTAAATATGAATAATTATCCTAAACTTTAATAAAACCGACTTCACGTCCTTTATTTTTGATAATGACCATCTTACAACCCGTCTGTAATATGGCTAAATACTGCTTACACATAATTATCCTAAACTTTAATAAAAGGGACTCTACATCCTTTAATTTTAGTAATGACCATCTTACAGCTCATATGTAATGTGGATAATTATACAGTCAGTTCAGTTATGTACATAAAATAAAGTTTGGTGGACATTTTAAGGTTATTGGAAATCTCTGAACAAATTTATTGTCATACACGGTGTAAAGTAACACATTGTAAATAGATGATAAAAACAAATAGAATTTATTTCAAATTTGAATAATTGGACGATTGTCTTCATCTTTATTGTTATTTCCACAACGTTTCGGCCAACATGTCCTCCGGCCTTCTTCAGGTGTTTGTCGAACTCGGGAACCTTCACGGAACTTCGAGCTACGTCCTTCATCATATTTACCCAACCCCTCCGCTCAGGCACAATATGACACAAGGTCAATTTTTTAAGCGGAGTTTAACAGGTTTGAATTCAGAGTTTTCCTTCTCCCCACCAAGTCTGCCCTACTATTTATCCATAGCTGGCGGGAGAATAATTGGATTCATACCTTTCCCAAGGGTATTAGTGCTATGTGAAATGCTATCAGTCTCGGCCCAGATTTGAACTCGTGCCGCCGTGTCCATTTCCTACGACAATAACCATTACACTACGGGCACCTACGTCCTTTATTGAATCCACCGGGGTCGCCTGTTCTGTTAGCCATAACCGGGTACAAGTGTTAAGTATTCCTGTATTCTTACTCAGGATTGTCAGGATTGAACCTGCAACCTCCAGATGATTGTCTCCTTAGAAGCTTAGGGAACCAACACCTATAACCGTTACGCCATGTGTCCTGCTGGACACACGGAGTAACAATACAGGAATACTTAACACTTGTACCGGTTATGGCTAACGGAATCAGAACAGGTGACCCCCCCCCGTGGATTCAATAAAGGACGTAGTTTGAAGTTCCGTGAAGGTTTCCGAGTTGGACAAACACCTAAAGAAGGCCGGAGGACATATCGGCCGAAACGTTGTGGAAATAACAATATAAATTGGAATAATTTGTCTAAACTTTAATTAGGGTGATCTGACATCCTTTATTTTTAATAACAACCATCTTACCCCCCAATATGAATAAAAGTATTACAATTTATAGATACATTGGAAGAAGGAAAGAATAAATTTATGAATGCGTCTTTTACCGGAAAAACAGGGAAGTTTCTTATTACTTATTTATGTATATTAATTGTTTTAAAATATGAAAAGGTAAGTACGGAAATTACCCCACCACAATATTTTCCTCCAAAAATAACATGTGACAGGTTGTAACAAGGAGGATTCTTGAACTGATTTTTTTTCTTTTTACAAATTTTCCATTGCCTTTCCAAAGTTGCTGAATCCAGTTTATACAACTATTCAATGTGGCCCAGTTTGGCTGGGGCTGTAGAATATACCAACTGCATCTCTGTAGAGGGGTAAGACTCCACCAACGAGTGTCCTGTAGATGACACTAAACAATCTAAAGCTGGAGCTTTGGGAAATGTAAAGTATCTGTTCATTGCCATTGATCTCAGGTCCACTCTGGCCCGGAGTGGTAGCACTTGATAGGGTCCTATCTATGGGTCAAAATGTTTGACATTTAAACATTTTGACCCATAGATAGGACAATTCTATTTCAAGTAATTCAATTAAGTGCAAACAAATGACTTCTGCTTAATTGAATTACTTGAAATAGAATTGTTTGCTCATTTAAATGCGTGTAAACAAATGACTGATTTTTAATTGAATTATAGTGATACATAGCAATACTTGGAATCATTTAATTTTGTTGACTTATGCTAAATTGAATTGTTTGAAATAGAACTTATTTGATCATTTAACTGTATGTAAGCAAAAGACTGATGCTTAATTGAATTGTTTGTGTTAAATAGAAATACTTGAAACCATTTAATGTTGTGCAAACAAATGATTAAATGTAAATAGAATTATTCATATTGGATAGAAATACTTGAAACAATTTAACTGTGTGGAAAAGATGAGCTTAGGCTCATTTAAAAATGCTATCGACAAAATTTGTTTAGAAATCCTATATTCAATACATTTTGTATAAAAATGATTTGGCATTAAAGAACCTACAATGGTTGATATACAATAAAACCAAACCAAACCAAACTATTCGACGAGGAAAGTTGGGGTTAGAAAAGCTGGATTCATGCCTTTTACATTAGTATAAAGTGAAACACAATCACATCCAGAATTTGAACTCAGATCTATTTCCAATCATACAATTACACCATGCAAGTATAGAAGGGAAATTTATTGAAATTTTCTTTTTTCTATTTTCATATCATTTACAAAAATTTTATTCCTTATTTGCTAATAAAAGATTTCTTCTTGTCCTCTTGGTATTCAAAAACACTACTTTCAGTGAGTTTTCTATTTGTTGAAACGCCTTTGAAGTTTCTTTTTCTGATATGGTGTGAAACTGCAGTGTCATATTTCTATTAATACTTTCTTTGTTAATTAAATCTTATTCCTCTATATACACACACACACACACACACACACACACACACACACACACACACACACACACACACACACACACATATATATATATATATATATATATATTTGTTGGATGAAATAAGATAGACACTTTGCTTCTGCTGATCTTATAAGTGATCCATTCAAGTTTTTAAAAGAGTCATTTGACATCTGGATGGAATGAATTCAAAAAGGTGCATATTTTTCCCAAGGTCATTTCATCCAGATGCCAAACGACTCATACAAAGAGTTGAGCAGATCAAAATGTCTATATTATTTAATCAAACATGTTTAAAACAGAAAACCTGCCAATATATATATAGATAGATAGATATTCATGCAATATATATATATATATATATATATATATATATATATATATATATATATATATATATATATAAAAATAACAAGAAGACTTAAATGACTTTACTTGAAGATCTTGAAAAGAAAATGATCTGCAGTTTTTAACTGAACATACTTAAATAACGACTTGCTGCCTAAGTACACAACATATATATATATATATATATATATATATATATATATATATATATATATATACTCATTATACCTTTATATACTTCAACATTCTCCTTTCTCTGTAATACCTTGTGTTCTTTTTCTAAGTAAACATACCTATATTTTGTTGATGAAATCAACAAGATCAATTTTTATATTGTGTTCTTTGTGTGATAAAATGAGTAACAAGCTAGTCTATTAGATCATTGTTAGGGAATTTGATTCTCACTGAGTGTCTGATACTTCTGGTCTTGTACTAAACAATGTTAAACTGAGTAAATGACTACTTGTTCAAAGTTTGATTGCACCATTTTCTATCCTTGTGCCAAATTAAGTAAAATCAATTTTTATATTGCTTATAGTTGGAGTTCAAATACAGGAAAAATGAAGGTTTTATATTGACTGTCTTAAAATATCACATTTTTTTATCTTGACAATTAGGTAGGACAGATGCTTGGGTTTTAAAAAATGTTATAATGAGAATTCCTAAAATATCAATATACTTATATACAAAATATTGCATAACATAGTAGATATATTTATCAATTATCAGTTTGACATTCTACCATTAACTATGTCTCCTCTTCTGAAAATACCAATAAGGTCACTCTCAAAAATAAAAGTCACAGGAGGAAGAATCACAACACTTTGCCATCTAACCCTGACCAGACCAGACCAGACCTTCAGCTGCACTTGCTGTGACTGTGTCTGTTTGTCCTGTATCAGACTTATCACCCACAAGCATGCCTGCAGTTAGCATAGACCATCCAATTATTGATCTTTGTTCATGAAGCCAAGCCATATATATATATATATATATATATATATATATACTTGGTGCCTTCAATAAGTTTCCAGACTTTCTTTGTACAGGCATTTAAAATTGTTGTAGACTCTTGAACATTCAGTATGTCATTGCTATACGTCTTATGAGATGACTGACCAATTTTTATGATTTCAGGTTCAAATCAACAGCTACAGCAGCAATCGGAATACACCCTACTAAAGCCTGATTCTCACAGCTGGTGAATTTCAAAAATGCAATCTGGACGTGAGGAAGAATATGCTATAAAATTCTGTTTTAAACTTGGAAAAATGTACAGAATGCTTCAGACTGCTTTTCGACCATCTTGCATGAATCAAGCATCTGTTTTTGAGTGTCATAAGAGATTTAAGGAAGGCAGAGAGTCTGTGAGGGAGTGTTTTAAGGGAGTTCAGGAAGAGATTCCGTCAGAAGAGGCCAGCACTCTTCAAATCGACTTAGTGGTATTTCTACCAAGACAATACACCAGTCCATAACTCCATCCTTGTCACCGACTATTGGACCAAGATGGGCATCAAGACAGTTCCTCACCGTCCCAATAGTTCAGACCTTGCTCCCTGTGACTTTTGGTTATTCCCTAAGCTCAGAGGCTGTCATTATGAGACAATTGAGGCGATGAAAGAGGCTGTGACGAAGGTCATTGACAAGCTCATACAAGAGGACTTCCATGGGGCCTTCCAAAAGTTGTTGGAATGGTACAAGTGCATAGTAGCCGGAGGAGATTACTTTGAAGTGGACTAGAATTTCATGTGTGTACTATCGATAAAAGTGCCCATATGAAAAAAAATCTAGAAACTTATTTAATGATCCTTGTATATATATATATATATATATATATATATATATATATATATATATATATATTATTTCATTTTTATACCTTTTCTATAATTCTGACAGTGTGAAAAAACCCAGATGATACAATTTGCAAATAAAAAGATATTAAACAAATTGATATCTCGGAATAAAAATTCTATAATGAAAGAAAAGACTAAAAAGATTCATACTGTTTGAAAATAATTAACCTATAATGTATGCCAAATCAAAAGAAAAAAACACTGACAGAATTCTTTAAGTGAAGGGAAAATGTCAACATGAATGTATAGTATACAAGATGGGGGTACATAGCTGTGGATCTAACAATAGTAATACTGGCAGTAATGATGAAAAAGTATATGTAGATTCTATACAAGGACCTTTAAAAAAATGACAAAAAAGGTGCCTTAGATTTAAGGCAGGTGATGAATCTTGCAATTTATTCAATAACTTCCTGCAATTATCTCAAAGGTTGGAAATAGTTAATTTTAGTCGGCACAAAAAAGGGTGCTTGCTTGGTAGGTAAAATATGATATCTTTTTTTATGCTAATTTTGTTCTTTCTGTTGGCCTTTTGATTGATAAAATGAAGTTTGGTCCAACCCTTCTTTATCCTGATGACCCAGTTAGGTGAAACCCAGGTAGATTTTTTCTAATACTGTAGGTATTAGTTTATATATATATCAGGAATCTAGCCCGTCTAGCCACACTGAAGAGTTCTGATCTGTCTGTGGATGACAATATATATATATATATATATATATATAAAAGTAAAGATTTTTACTGAGTGGAAAAATTTTATATGGTACCAAAACAAAGAGCACTAATGTGTTAATAGCGAAATAGTTATGTGTAAAATGCATGACAAAATAAATTGAGAAGGCCCCAAAAAATTAACTGATGGAAAAAAATTAATATTTTAGTTTTGTAGACAGCTTTTCACTTGTGTTGTAAAAAGTGCATGTGAACTTAATCTCTTTTAAACTCCAAAATGACACTATCTTTTCCTCAAACTTCATTTTTCTTGTTCGAGATGGTAAAATACCTTTCTTGATAAGATATAGATTAAAGCAGTCAGAAACCTTAACACCGCCCCACTATTATTTTGTTGCAGTATATTTAAAAAAAGTCATCAAATGTTCTGATATGGAGCTTTTATTTACACAGATGACAGTGATTTTAACCTTTCATCTTTCTTGATAAACTTTACATTTTAAAAACTTATTTCTCGAAGTGACAGGTATAGAGATGAGAGAATAAAGTCGTACAGAGAATGGTGTATTGAGTAAAGTCTTAAAGTCTTTACATTTTAAAAACTTATTTCTCCAAGTGACAGGTATAGAGATGAGAGAATAAAGTCGTACAGAGAATGGTGTATTGAGTAAAGTCTTAAAGTCTTTACATTTTAAAAACTTATTTCTCCAAGTGACAGGTATAGAGATGAGAGAATAAAGTCGTACAGAGAGTGGTGTATTGAGTAAAGTCTTAAAGTCTTTACATTTTAAAAACTTATTTCTCCAAGTGACAGGTATAGAGATGAGAGAATAAAGTCGTACAGAGAATGGTGTATTGAGTAATGGAGATCAGAAGTCACATGTATTAATGATTTTTCTTTTCTCTTTAATGTGGATATGTATGTGGGTCATTCAAAAAATTATAAACCTCACCCAGAAAGAAGAGCCATAACTGAACATTTTTTGTTATGGCAACTTACAACTACTTCTTATAAAACTAAAAAAATTACTTCTGATTTCTGTCTTCATTTCTTTGGAGTCGAAGCTCATGCAAATGACAAATCTAAAATCAAGATGAGGCTTAGAACTTTTTGAAAGACCCTCGTAAATATCATTCTCCCCTTTTCTCATGTGTCAGGGGCTTAGAATGCACCAATTGTATCCGATGCAGTGGGTAAGACCTCTACTCAACAAGCTTGTACTGGCTATGACACTAAACTGCATCTGGTAGTGAGACTCCTGTTCAAATGCTCTGGAGAATGTAAAGTCACTTCTTTGGTGCTATTACTTCCAGATCCACTCTGACATTGTGTGGTAGTACCTGTTGGATCAAAAGAATCTGTCTGAGATAATAATTAAAATTAGTGTGTACTACATTAATATATCGGCTCTTAAAACAGCTATTGCAGCCATTTATATGTTTAAAATGATTATGAAGATAGATTTTGTACCATGTAATTGTTACATTGACTTAAGTATAAAATAATGCAACAAAGGTTAACATGCAAGAAAACCAGCCAGCCAACCAACCTTTCCTCATGATGTACACCTTACAACTGTAAGCAAGAAGAAATTATAATATATATATATATATATATATATATATATATATATGCAAATGTAGATATAATATTATTATTATATGAAAGATTTTAACTCTTGAAGGGCATCTTGTCACGGTACAATGGATGGGAAGCTAGTCTTGCAAATCAGTTACTTCTGACTATTGAGTTTGATCCTCACTGGGTGGCCATAATCTTAGCCTTGTGCTAAATCTAAGCTACACTTAGTTTTTAGGGCAGCTTGTATAGCATAATGGTTAGTGAGTTAGACAAGAAGACCATACTTCCATATTTCTAACTTATCTTATACTAACACTTTACAAGTAATTTCATATTTTCAAGTAAGCATTCCTGTTTAATGACAATATTTTTGCTAAATTGCAATATCAGTGTTTTAAGACCGAGTATATTAATAAAAATTTAAACACAACAGTTCATTCTTAGTTACAATACTAATGTTTTATGAGCATATTTAGTTCAGAAGAAAATGTCCTAAATAAAATCTTTCCTTATCAATAAACACAAAGAAATTTCAGGTCCCCTTCATTTTGTCTATATTTTATATATAAACTTAGTTTATTTCCTTGGAAATCTGTAGATGTTAAATCATTGTTTTTTTTTTTTTTTTAGTTTCTCTCCAAATAAATCCAAAGATAAATTACCAGCAGAGTTTTTTTTTTTATTAAATACAAGCATCATATGATAGGTCATGTGACTGTCTGCATCCATTTGTTTTAAACAATAGGCAAACTGGTGATAGCAAAATAATCCTAGCATTTTTTTTTATTACAATAGAAATTCAGCCACATGAAAGCTTCATATTTTTTTTACCATTGTTGTTAAAAGCTGAGAATCTACTCAATTAAGATTTACATTTCTTTTTCTTTTTTTCTAAAAAAAAGTTGGTGACTGTAGTCAAGGGCGACCAGAAGGCTCCCTTTTTGATAGCTACTACACTGAGGTGTAGAAGAGGGAGCAACTCCTTTCCCTGGATTGCTCCACTTTACCCTCAATACGTACCTTATATTGCTGAGTGTTAAGCAAGGAGGTATCAAGTACCATTTTTAAAGTCTTTGGTAAGACTCGACCTGGGATTGAACCCCAGTCTCTCCGACCATTGGTGAACACTCTACCCACTAGGCCAATGAGCCGGGTCAAGATACTCATACTTGAGAGAAATATTGCTCTGACTCTTAAGGGAGAATTACACAACTAAATTTTTAACCTCTGACATTACAGAAGACACACACATATATATATATATATATATATATATATATATATTGTCATCCACAGACAGACTCCATGACAACATTCCAACAATTTCTAATTGATTCAAAAAACATTCTAATGTGTTACTGATTGAAAAGGTTCTTATCTGTCCACTGTAAATCTGAAGTCTTCAATCTTTTCAGCGTGAAGGCTACAAAGTTTAGTTCAGGAGGATTCAGTGATACAATCTTCAAAGAACAGAAAAAAATCAAAATTCATGAGGTATCACTCATAATTTATGAAAAAGCTAATATTATTTCTTATTATAAAAGATATAATTTTAGGGTTAAGTGAAGAAGTAATCAGAAGGATCACATTAAGCAAGTGATGATTTAACCACTTCTTGTTGGGGAATCATTCAGATAGAAGCATATTGTTCTTAAATTGAGGATGTAGAAAGCAAGAAACTTGCATTTCTGAACATTGAAGTTCCATTTGCAATTGTAATGATACTTCTTCACAGTCAACATCAAAAGACAATGAGAAAATTTTGAAAGTTAAGTGTAGGGCCTCATAAATTGGTCTTGAGGGCCACATATGACCTGAGGGCTGCAGGCTGGGAACCATTCTGTAAATGAATTATGACAGAATTTTCTATAGAAATGAATTAAAGGTGAAGAGTAAAAATGATAGGGAACACTACAGAGGCGGACTTGGCATTACAGTTATAATTGTAAAAAATGGACTTGTTGATCTAAGTTCAAATCCTGGATGCAACTTTCTCTTTTCCTTTTAGTTATGGTTAAATAGTTGGGCAGATTAGACTCTCTAGCTTTGTAGGCAGGCACACCTGTCTCGGAGGAAAAATCAAAACTTCTATAAATGTGTTAACAGGGTGGAGTAATTTGGGGTGCTGAGTCCAATCACAGATGAAGAATTGCTTAAGTTATGTCAAGGGTCATTCCTTGCTACTGATACTATGTAACCCAGAACAATTTGTCACACTGAAGAGGAGATAGAAACTGCTAAGTAATCCTCCTATAACTCAGAAATGCAGAAATAACTCATATTGTGGCACCCTGTTGAACTAAAAGGGTCATGGGGTATGTGAAGAAGGAGACAAAGATTTTCTTCAATGAGACTGAATACATTGAATTTTCCATTAATACCCTTTGGAAAGACAAGAATCCATCTATTCTCTCTCTTATCTAGCTTTTGCTAAATTGTATGGGAAGTTTAGCAAAAGCCTTGAATGACAATTGGTCAGAGATCATTCCTTGCTACAGGTATTATATAACTCAATGCAACCTGTCACATGCAACTTGAAGAGATGGGCATGACCAAATGGCTTTTGCTCTGCGAGATGCCAGGAACAAGAATTACTTGAGATAGCACTCCAAGACCCCTAAAGGGTTAAGGGATATGAGAAATACAATTTAAGTAATGTAACAAATGTAACCCAGTACAATTTTTTCACAAATGATGATACACAACTAAGTAAGCCTCTGTTTGCCCTGTTAAATGTAATGAAGGGGAATTTATTCTACATGGCAATCTGAAGACTAAAAAGATATGGGACTAACATGACAGGAGACAGAAGAATTAGGGTAACAAATCCTGATGATTTGTTGATATTATTTTTTATTTGTTTTTTTTCCTTCTTTTATATTTTCTGTTTTTCTTTAAAAACATTTCAAATAAAAAACTGATACTTATAAATGAAAGGAATAAAAGATATGGCCGTTTTTTTATATACAAATCAGAAACCAAGCCAAAAAAATCCTATGGTCTGTGGCAATGTTCCCAGATGACAAGGAAAATTTTATCATAGTTGGATCTTAGCCAGTCATTGATATATTTTTCGAGATTGTTTTAGTTGTTTGATAGATAATTAGAGACAACAGAACCTAATTACATTTTTGCAGTCCAAACGATTTAGTTTCTGGTGTCTCCAAGTGTCACAAAAGTTTCCGATCGATGCTTGTGTGAGTGTATATATGAAAAAGCTGGGTGAAAGAGAGAGGGAAGAAAAAGAAGGAAAGAGAGAGGGAAGAAGAAGAAGGAAAGAGAGAGGGAAGAAAAGGGAAAGAGAGAGGGAAGAAGAAGAAGGAAAGAGAGAGAGGGAAAAAGAAGGAAAGAGAGAAGGAAGAAGAAGAAGGGAAAAAAGGGAAGAAAAAGAAGAAGGAAAGAGAGAGAGAGGGAGGGAAGAAGAAGGAAAGAGAGAGGAAAGAAGAAGAAGTAGAGAGAGAGAGAGAGAGAGAAAGAGAGGGAAGAAGAAGAAGGAAAGAGAGAGGGAAGAAGAAGGAAAGAGAATGGATACGTGTATGGATATACATGGGTGCTTATACATGAGTAGAAGTTGCAACGTACAACTTACTGAAACAGTTATAAATATGAAAAACAGAATTGGTAAACTGTATTGGATTTAGCACTAATGTCCTAAACAAACATATGAACTCATCTCTCCTTTCTTCTTCTAGATGTACTTAAGAGATATCTGTGTTTATTTGAGAGAAATATATATATATATATATTGTCATCCACAGACAGACTGTTTTGTTGTATCACAACTCTTCAGTATGGCTAGACACGTAGGACGCTTGAAGCTGGGGGTCGAAACCCGCCCAACTTTACGTTAGACTTAGTATCAGACTACTCAGCCAACAAGCGTACCACGTTAGCTAGTGAATTATAAGGTATTAAGTAGTAACATTTGTTTGTTTACATTTTATACCTTACCGGATACCAGAGTGCTCAATTCATTTGAAGAGCTTTGCATTATGTGAGCAGTAGCCGTAAATTCATCTACCAGAGTGCTCAACCCCCATTGGGTAGCATATATATATATATATATATATATATATACATATATATATATATATATATATATATATAATGATTATATCTATGAGAAATTAACAGTCACCAAGTGTCATTGACACTGTGTCTACACAATGTAGATCTACATCTGCTCTATCACCAAAATTGAGCACTCTTTATTTGTAAATAAAGCAAACTACAAATTTTTTAAAATCCCCTTATTTATTGAATGATGGTCATATATATATATATATATATATATATATATGAGGTGCATACGATAAGTTTCCAGATTTTTTTTCGTATGGGCATTTAAAATTGTCGTTGACTCTTGAAAATTCAGTATGTTATTGCTATACATCTTATAAGATCCTATTTACCCAACCCCTCTGCTCGGGCAGAATATGACAGAAGGTCAATTTTTAAGCGGAGTTTAACAGGTTTGAATTCAAAGTTTTCCTTCTCCTAGACTAATGGCCTCACCAAGGTTGAAGAAATCAGTCTGCCCTACTATTTACCCATAGTTGGAGGGAGAATAATTGGATTCATACCTTTTCCAAGGGTATTAGTGCTATGTGAAATGCAATCAGTCTCGTCCAGGATTTGAACTCGTGTCGCCGTGTCCATTTCCTACGACGATAACCATTACACCACGTGTACCTTCATCTTATGAGATGACTGACCAATTTTTATGATTTCAGGTTCAAATCAACAGCTACAGTAGGAATCGGAATACACCCTACTAAAGCCTGATTCTCACAGCTGGTGAATTTCAAAATGCAATCTGACACTTAAGAAGAACGATATGCAATAAAATTATGTTTTAAACATGGAAAAAAATGCTGCCACAGAAACGTATGGAATGTTTCAGACTGATTTTGGACCATCTTGCATGAATCGAGCATCAGTTTTTGAGTGGCATAAGAGATTCAAGGAAACCAGGGAGTCTGTGAGGGAAGATGAGAGGTGTCGGAGGAGTAATGAAGTCAATACACCACAGTTGATTGGCCAAAGGGTTAGAGTTAGGGTTAGGGTTACTATGTTGAGGTTTTAAGGGAGCCCAGGAAGAGAGTCCGTCGGAAGAGGCCAGCAACTCTTCAAATCGGATCTGTGGCATTTCCACCAGGACAATGCACCAGTCCCCAACTCCATCCTTGTCACAGACTATTTGAGCAAGATGGGCATCAAGACTGTTCCTCAGCCTCCCAATAGTCCAGACCTTGCTCCCTGTGACTTTTGGTTATTCCCTAAGCTCAGAGGCTGTCGTTTTGAGACAATTGAGGAGATGAAAGTGGCTGTGACGAAGCTCATTGACACGCTCATACAAGAGGACTTCCATGGGGCTTTGCAGAAGTTGTTGGAACGGTATAACAAGTGCATTGCAGCCGGAGGAGATTACTTTGAAGTAGACTAGAGTTTCATGTGTGTACCATCAATAAAAGTGCCCATACGAAAAAAGTCTGGAAGCTTATTTAATGATCCTCGTATGTTAATCTATAAATAATTCAATCAATCAATAATAAGATAAGATTTAAAAAAACACATGGGCACCTTTCTCTGAGGATAAGTGCTATCCTACATTAATAACAACATGCAAAATAATGTATATAAACATTACTCAACAAATGAGGTTATCTAAAAAAAGTTTTTCATAACTTTTTTCTTGAAATGTAAACTCTGCATTCTTTAGAATTTTTTCATAGCAAATTCATTTTAATCTTTCAAAAAATATTTGTTATGAGGCTATTCAAAATGGTGGCAAATTAAACAGAGTGCTCCAAACTTGAACTGTGGTCTTACATGAAATTTTGTTGAACTGGGAAATGCAAACCAGTGAAATTTACAGAAGAATATGTAATGTGTAAAAAGGATGTTTTAGTGAAAAAAATCTTTACAAATGAGTTTGCCATTATGAACCTGAATTGAAAAGGGTTATCTTATCTTAAGTTTTATTTACAAATATCAGCTTTATATTAAAACTTTGGTTTATCATATGGGGATTTGGAAAGTAATTTTATTTATGAGAAATGATATAAAAACAAACGTAAGTTAATACCCTTAGGACCCCCCCCCAAAAAAAAGCAAAAAAAAACAAAAGAAAGATAAATAGTGTACACGCATGTTAGAAAGTCTGAGATCATTTTGAAATTGTATCTATTTTATAAATAGGACCCCAGCATATTTAAACCATAGAAAATCAATATTTTTAAATCAGACAAATTCCCTGAATGCTAAGCCAAAAAAGAAAAAAAAAAAAATCAGCGACATAAATACTTTACTTTTTTCTAGACTGGACCCTGGTAAATCAGATGTGCCAACAATTCTTTTTACAACTTCATCAATGAGTTGCCAAAACAAGAAATTAGATACAAAAAAAAAAAAAAAAAATAGATGGTAAGATGTATATGCAATGTTGTGTGTGTTATAGAACTGAGATAAAGTCTATTTTATCTTGGTAATTATGTTCCTTTGGTTATTTTTGGTTGGGACCATTTTTTTATAAAAATGTCTGTAATTTATAAAAGTTTTTAATGCTTTTATAGGAAAGATGTGTCCATTTAATATAATATGACAATTGTGCAAAGGGACATTATGTAAGTGCCTTTGGCACAATGTAACTCCCCACTTAAGACGGTGTTCACAGATGAATGAAGCTGATTGCTCCTTACTGCATACTGAGAGAGAGAGAGAGAGAGAGAGAGAGAGAGAGAGAGAGAGAGAGAGAGAGAGAGAGCTTTTTTTTCTTATTGCTATGGCAACTACTTAGTGTCACCTCCTAGTAATTCCTAAAAAAAAACTCAACTTGCAGCCAAGGGTATGTAATGAACTTGAATAAATGTTGAATACAGTCATTTTTTTTGTGGATTTAAAGTTGCCAATTGTGAAGAGACCTAAAACTAGGTATATCAATATCAACAATTCTGTAGAGGAATTATTTTTGTGGAAAATGTGAGGAATATAGAATGCAGGTTTCGTCTCAGGAGTGAATTCAAAGACAATTTGTTTGCCACTCAAACTTTTATGGACAGGATGATTAGAGAGGAACACCATACATCAAGGAGAAACATGAGTATGAAGAAAAGTTCATTTGTAGGTACATATGAGAATGTGAAGATACTAAAAAGGTATTGTAGCCAGAAAGGCTACGATACCAAAAATCTGCAGTTTAGAGAAAACGCTGAGTCACCTATGATGCCAGACAACAAAACGTACATATGCCATAAGAGAACTTCTCTTACTAACCCACAAACTATTTTGTTTCTACTGGCCTTTTTTAAACAAAACTATTACCTCAGGATAAAATATATTATATCTAAAAGTTCCTCTTTAAAGTATAATGAAATATTTCATCAATACTTATATTTAATAAAAGAACTTTCAGTGTACAGAAACACTTCACTTGGCCCAGCAGTGTGGTAGTGGCCAACACTATATAGATAGCAGGTAGCAACCAAGAATCGACTCAGCAACCGGGCTCACCTGGGCCTGGAGGAGAGGTATCTGTTTCCTCTCCAAGCAACATGGGGTCTGTGTCTATATCATCAAACCAAGCTGATGAACGTCGGGTCTGTATCCTTACCACCAACCGAAGCGCAAGACATGGAATTCAATCACTGTCAGCCGTAGACTCAGCACAGCCTACTAGACCAATCACACCTGCTTTTCTAATTCAACCAACTCTTCTTAAAGCAAATCTCAGAATGTCTCCTATTCAACAGCTCTTCAAGAACTTACTTCAGAAAGTCTTCTGAGATCACTGTTTGGTCTCCACATTACACTTCCCTGGCAGATACCACAAGATAACGACGCAGCAGTTAGCACCAACTGCAGACCAGCTCCAGCTTAACCAAGCAGCCGTTCCTGCACAACCAAAAAACCAGCACCAACTACAGACCAACTCCAGCTTAACCAAGCAGCCGTTCCTGCGCAACCAAGCATCTGCATCACCTAGTCTACGAGTGACTCACTGCTCAGACTTGCACCAACACTTCAAGGTCACATTGATACACATCCAGTGAATCAAAGTACTGCACAAACGAGGACATTGATCATCCAGCCTCTGCAACCAATCTGTCCACATCGTTGACCCTATCCTGCAACGTCTACAACCTGACCATACAGCAACACCTACAATCTGCACCAAGCACAGAGATCATCCTCACTCTCAAGATGCACTGTCACTACAAACTAATAGACAGCTGAGTCTAAGACTTTCTACAACAGACTTTCAACACCCAATAGAGACAACACCGATATAATACAACAACCATAATCCTACACTCATACATCTGTCGTGTACAATTTGCTCAATAAAACCTGAAATTCAAACTTATCCACTTGTCTCTATCATTTGTCCAGTACTCTGTCAATTACAAGACAACATATAACTGTTAACGGGATTGACGCTTTCATATACCGGTCCTGTAACAAAGGTTTGAAAGTTTGTGAAGGTCATGAGAAGAATTCCTTTTGTTGTTGGCTGTAAGTATCTGGAATTATATGTTGGCTTTTGACATTGTGTACAGTTGTTATTTACAAAGATTTGCTTGGTTGTGATTCAACGCCAGATGTATGGACATGTGTAGTTATATATACTATTATAGCCCAGCTTATCAGAGCTATTTAGAAAGTCATCTGGGGACAACCCCAGGTCCCCTTACTTACAACCCTTTCCAGAGTTGTAAGATTTACCAGCACCACTGGAAATGCTAAGCAGCAGCAATGGATTAGCAGACCTGGACCTGGATCCATAGCAGCAGTTTCTGCATCTTCAGACCCGCAGCAGACCAGTGCCTGCACCACCAGACCTGCAACAGACTAGTTCCTTCACCCGAACCCATTAACGTCTCAATACTTGCAACAACTCAGTCCCTGCATCTCAACATGCTAACGTCTACAGACAAGCAACAACATCCACTCCAGAAGTTGACCAGTCACACATGGCTACTCAGACTGCATTTTTGGTCAATGAGTAGACCAAACATCACTTCTCGTAAGATTAACTAATTAAAAACTTGGCATTTTAAATTTAACTTATTGTCTTTGTAATCCTTGCCTAATTTGTTGTCAATCACATTCTTTATAAAATGTTTGAGGGATTGACATATTTATTGACCCTGCAACAATAGTGTTGCTACAAGCAGAAATTTCCATTTTTCCTCATTAGCGTTCTTGCAGCATTCGGAAGAAAAGAGGAAGAATTATCTTTGTACTTCCGTATTTATACCCAGATGGGTTGCTATAGTAATTGAGAGTGAAGTTTTCAACCGGTTGTGAGAAGAGTACAACAGACAAGAGAGTCAATTCCAATAGCTTCATATTGCAACTAGTTTGAATGAAGGAGTTACGTGATGTAACGTCTTAAGAAAAAGACACTGTGACCTTAGTTCAAATCCAGGACAAATCCATGTGTGTTTTACTTTCACACTAATGCCCTTGGAAAAGGCATGAGTCCATCTATTTTCCCCTCAGCTATGGGTAAATAGTAGAACAGACTAGGCTCTTTAACCTTGCTATGCGAACCAGACAAGGAGAAGGAAAACTCTAAATTTAAAACCACACTACTCCGCTTAAAAATTGACCTTGCGTCGTTTCCTGTATGGGGATTTTTATAAGTCCCGAATAGCCCGGTTTATTTCTACGTTTTGTAAAAGAATAAACCGTACTTCAACAGCAGTAGGGAGTTGGTTGACAGCTTTTGAAGAAAGGAGACGAACGACTTTTAGTGCAACAAAATTTATATACAACAATAACAACAACAATAAACAGGTTTTTACACCAAATGGAACAAACAACGAATATGTAAGAGTTCAAAAAAGAGTTCAAGATTCCGATAGATGGTAGGGTTTTGTAAGGTTTGTAAGTTTTAGTTGTAAAGTTGTTATAATGTAAAATTATAAGGTAAAAGTTTAAGGTTTTGTCACGTGATATCCCACTGAGACGATGGAAGTGGGATGACTGCTGTTTGAATTAACAGTAACCTGACTTGGGTGACATCTAGTAGCTCTAACAAAATCGCCTGACCAGGGGGGGGGGGAGGTAGAAGCCAATGATTGGCTGGGGCCCTAAAACGGAAGTGGCACCCTTCTCCCCGTCGGCGAAAAAAACGAGAAGAAATGTTAGTTTTTGAGCAGGGCTCGTGGCAGACAGACCCATAGCCATTTACTCCGGGTTGAAGACAAAAGAATATCTGAGACACGAGGGACCCCAGGTTCTTCAAGCCAGTGTAAAAAAAAATAGAATAGAAGTCTATTAGCCCGTGAAAGAAGAAAGATTCTCCAGTGGAACCCCGTCGAAAAATAAGATAAGTAACTTTGGGCTATTTCTCCTTTATACCCAAATTTTATATACCACTCTCTCTCTCTCTCTCTCTCTCTCAATTTGAAGTAAAACAAAAGTCAAGAAAAGACGTTTATATTCGTGGACTGTCCATTTATTACATATTTGACACTTTGAAAGTGTATCTCTTTGTATAGTAAAGGATTCATGTATTTTTATGTTACCACGTGGCCTATGTTGTTCTTTGCAGTTCTGCTACGAATTTGTTGAGTCACATTTCCTTTTCAGCTTCTATTCACCTTATGTTATCTTGCTTAAAATTGTCCTGTAAATTCCTCTAAAATATCACACGGGAAACCGGAGTTGCCGACTACTACAATATAATATTATTACGACTAAAACCTATAGGTCCATATTCTTCCATTGTCTAGGGGACGGAAGGAAAGCGGCCTGGTGGGTGTGTGGATAGTGTGAAATTTGGAACCCCTTGCCAGCGGTGGTCAGTGTAGCCCTAAATTAATCCCTCACATAATATGCCAGTTCTTATATGCCTGAGAGAAAGACTCTGAACGAGGACTTATTCTATAAGGGATCAAGTGCCAACTTGCCCCGTCTTCACACGTGCGAAATAAAACCCCGTTCCGGGATAAAAGTAAACCTTTCGCGTCACAGTTTGGTAAGGTTAGGTAGGTTATGTGAAGGTTTGAAGATAAAATGCCTGCTGGAACTTAACTGTGTGTCCTGTTCCTTTTAACTCAGCACGTGCGTTCGTCGCTCTTGGGTCCTGGCTGGTGGAAGGTACCAAATACGTTTGCCGTCAAGGGCTGCTACGAATGGACCTGTTGCTAACAGCGGTGGGAGTGGCAAAAAGAGAGAATCTCCAGCCGTAGCTCTTTTTTATAGTGGACGCCACGTGACCCCAAGGGGCTGCTGATATTCGGTGAAACAGGATCACCAGTTCCTTAACAAAATTTCTACACCTGTCAGTAACGGAGGGGTTGGCTAAACACAAACAGTTTTCTTTTTGAAAAAAAAAAAAAAATAACGCAATTGAAAAAATCATAAAAAAATAGTATTCATAAAATCAAATAGAATTCATAAGAATTATTGAATTTACCAGTGTCGAGGACGGTAATTTTTTTTCGTGAAATAAATCTAAAAAAATTACTGTCGGATATTACATTTTATATTTATTAGTTTAAACTGCTTCGTCAACACATATCCTAAAATGGGGTAGGCACCTCGGGTGATGTAATGATTGGCAAGCTAGACTAGCAAACCTACACGAATGAATTCGAATCTCATTGGGTACCTCATTGATAAGGCTTTGTACCACATCTAAGCTTACATTACTTATGATAAACCAGGAGATGGTGGTGTTGAAGATTTAGCGCCCTATAAAATAGTTATTTAAGCTTAGCTTTGATTTGACCCAAGGTTACAAATATCGGACAAGAAGTTAGGATCTTCAGTACTTAGTATAGGATTTACACTCCTATATTTTAAAATGGGCGTTATGCCACTTGTTCCCGAAACAAAGTCGGTGGACGTCAGTATATTAATCAATTTCGGGAATCTATTGGCCAGGAAAACCACGTGGTTAGTGCTCAAAACTACGTTCTCAACTTCAATTTTCTCCCGCGTTTTTGGAGCCTACTCCATGACTAGAATTTTCTATAAATACTGTAATCTTCCAACACTCACCCTCTTTTTCGCAATTTCACTTGGAAAGTCAACACAGCTCTCTTTCCCATTTTCACTTACTGGGTCAACATATTCTTTTCATTGTGACTTCCATAGAGAACACTCTCATTCTCTCACTTTCGACTAATAGAGTCAACACACTTTTCCTCTTTTTACATTTGACTTCCGACACGAAAATGTATACTCCATGGAACCATTCTCTTCCTTGTTATACTTTGTCGGTGAGACTTTTTCCAGCCTTGAACACAGGAATTTCGTCAAACCACAAAAAGAAACAACCTGTTGAAATACTTAATCAACACGCATAGGACAACTTTGTTAAATAGTCCTTTTTTGGGTTATTAGTATTAGTAACACACACACACACACACAGAGGAATATTTTACGAACAGAATAAAACTCTAGTAATGTTTTAGAATGTTTCATTGCATGTATTGTTGATATATAAATTTGAGTTTGTTGGTACCGCTTTGTTTTATATGTATTTTTTGTCCGCGTCGTTTCACACATTTTTACTTCATTTGCCTCCTTTGCCTTTTTTCAAATATACTAACTTAAATTGTGGGGGTCAAAAAATATTCCCCAAACGAAATGTCCCCCTATATTAGTAATTATATACGAGACCAGTTTCCTTACCATTACGTTTGGGTACTTAAAATTTTTTCAACGTCAACAAACTAGGAAGAAATATCAGTATTTCCTTGTTGTTGATATCCTGTTTATTGAAAAAAGCAAACACTACGAGCTGTTTTTATTGAATGGGAAAATAATATAATAGAAAAGAAAAGCACAATTAAGATTTAAATATGTTGAGTCATTGTCATAATATATTTGTTTATGAGCACATGTCGTTGGAGGCGTGGGATTGAGAGAGACAAAGGTCAAGGCTGTTGTGAAGAAGAAGAAGAAGAAGAAGAAGTAGTACGCAAGGTCGCCACTAGTTGGCGGGTCTCTTTATTCAGTATAACAGTGGAGTGTGCTTCTCTTAGTAACTTTTTTTTAATCTCCCTCTTCTTTCACTTCTCGTGACTTTCCTTTACGACAAAAAAGAAAAGCTGTCGAAGACGATTTCATTGGGTTGAACATTTGAAAGTACTGAACTATGGCTGAACCTGATATAAAAAAAAGCTCGAAATCTGTCCTGGACCAACTGAAGGATGTCACTGTAGTTGTGGCCGATACAGGCGATTTCAATGGTAAGTAATTATAGGAATAATAATAATAATAAAGATAATTCTGTGAGCTAACATCGCTCTGATAATTATAAGAAAGTGTGTGTGTTTGGGGGGGGGCTCAGTTTATTGCTACTTGAGTGTTGTATTCTAAACCCCCATTTAATGGTTACCGGTGTTTTTTAGGCCTTAACAGGATTTTCGTGTTTTTAGATGAAAAGAAAGAACTAAATTCTATATGAAAAGATAGTATTTGTTTATTCTAAGTTAATAAAAAATTGCTTTTAAAATTAATTTATTTTTAAAGTCAGACTTAAAAAAAAAGTTCATTAAAAAAGAATTACCCCTTTTTTGTACTGGTTGTGGTTTAGATTAATGTTTGATATTTTAACCTTTTTTTGTGAATGTGACAACTGGTTTTACGTTGTTGAGTGACTAATAAAATGGCTCTTTCAATATTAGAATTTAAATTTAGCCAAAGTATTTTCAATACTTTGTGTGTGTTTTCTGAAGTGATACCTATATCCGAAAATCTTGATAATTACCAGTTACGTCACAAATTAATCCAGTTTCACTTTTACAATGAAATTTACTTAACTTTTGTTGCTTAGATTTAAAAAAAAATGACTCTTCGTCTTAAACGTTAGTTGCAGTTATACATTAAAATGTGTCCAAACTGCCGAACGGTTGGAACAATAATAAAAAAAAAAAAGATGCTTATTACCTATAATTCTGCCTGTTCTTCTCTGAAACTCAAGCACTAATTTTGGATACCCACAGAAAAGATCGAATTAGGTTTGCTAAATGTTAACAAAACCCCCGATATGATAAATTCTTCCATCCTTTCTCGTCCCGCGTGGTAGCAGGCCATTGTTTTAGTGTATTCGATTCTCACCGGGTGTTCTATAGTTCTGGTCTTGTGTCATAACTTAACTTAGTGAATAACTTATTTATTCAATCCCTGATAAAAAGACTATTTTTTTAAAGCACTACCATAAGGCTTTATGAAAAGTTTTTTTTTTTTTTTTTTTAAACACTTTTAACTCGAGCGGCCGGTATTTGTACCGTTAAGTAGAAGTTTATAAACTCGAGCGGCCGGAATTTTTGCTACATCATTGTTCCTATTTTATATATAATTTTATCTATAAATATATTTCAAATTGTTTATTGAATGTAGTAACCTGTTATTTAACAGTCTGTAAAGCAATTTAATAACAGGTTATAACATTTTTAAATTTTCAGCTATTTTTCAAGCTAGAAACAAAGGTGAGAGAGGTCTATGGTCGTAGGAGGCTCAGAGCTAAATTCGTTGTCTAGTTTTTAAGTAAAATCTAATTATGTGTCTTTGCAATGATATAACACTATGACATCCATAGTTTGAAAAAAAAAAATCCATTCTTTTTGTTTTTCTTTTAAATATAAATTATAATATAGACCACGTAATTGGCTTAAACGAAGCAAGGACCACGTGGAATGAGGATTTTAAAGTCTTACAGATTTATTTTTAACCCCCTTTTTTTTTTTTATTTATTATAAAACTTTTCTATAGTTATTTCTTGGTGAGTATTTTAATATTTTCTTTGAAAGAAACCCTTACTAGTTTTAAGACAAAATTAAAATGAAAAGCTCGAAAAGCCCCCCCCCTCTTTACAATAACGTCATTAAAATTATTTTCACATTTCATTAAGTTTGAGATGCAGTTTTTGTTTCTAACAGTCGTTCCCCAACTTCTTATATTTTTTTTTTTCATTATCTTAAAGTGTCTGTTTTTAAAATTGATCCTGGTGGCAAACTGATATTTTTTCCCCTCTTCTATGACAGTTAAATCCCCGCATCTGGAATCATATTTTTTATGTAGGAATTTACACGTTTCAATGTTTGAATTTCTACTTGAAAAAAAATCTAATGTAATCTGTTATAGTCAAAATTTTTAAAGCGAAAAGATCGCCTGTATTTAATTATTTACCAATGTTTTCATTGAACATTTTACGTATTGATTCAGTTTATTTAATCTGTCTACTTTTCTTGGACTTTACTCTATCCGAATCGGACCTTCATTTCGTGTATTTTGGAGAAAAATGAAGTTTTTAAAGTGGGCGCGAGTGAGATGTTTCTAAAATGGGGTTTTGATTTACAATATCCATTTAATGGGAAACAAGACATGACTGTAATTGGACCCTGACTTTCCGTTCATGTTTGTGCACTTAGCACCTTCTGAAGCACCCATTTTTATTTTTTCATTACCCCCCCCCAAAAAAAAATCATAATCAGATCTTGAATTATTTTCCTGAATGAAGGTGCAGGTAAATGATTTAAAATCTTTTAAAGATAATTCCATGGGAATTTGATTTTGTTTACACCTTTTTTATTTTTTATAACAGTTTGTCTATTTGTTCATACGGATGCCTTATTTTCTAAGTTCAAAAAACGGTAAAATTAGGTAAAATTTTGTTCTAGGCTATTTTTTAAAATTCGTTTTCGTCTAAAGACGTGGTCAATAAAAGCTGAAAATCAGGTTAAATGTTTTTATAAATTTTTTCGATTAAAAGTGACATACGTAGATATTACTGAATTAGCCAGTTGGCTGGAGCTGCACCTCTGCAGAGGGTTAAGACCCCCCACCAATGAGTGTCCTGGATTATGACACTAAACAATCTGCTGGTGAGGTTCCAGTGATGCAGGAGCTTTGGGGAATGTGGAGCACCCTGTCATTGCCATTACTCCCAGGTCTACTCTGGTCCGGAATAGTAGCTCCTGATAGGACCCTATCCAGGAGTTAAATAGAACTAAACTGCACACTTATGCTAAATTGAATTGTCTGAATTAGAACTGCTTGACTAAACTGAATAGCCTGAAATAGAAATGTTTTTGACAATTAAACTGCATACTTATGCTAAACTGAATTGTTTAATATAGAACTGTTTTGACATTAACTGTGTTTAAACACAGTCTCCACTTATACTAAACTGAATTGTTTGAAATAGAACTGATTATTTGTGTAAAAATAGATTTGGCATTAAATAACCTACAAAAATTGATATACCATAAAAACCAAACCAAACTAGATATTACTGAATGAATAAATTTAACGTCGATAAAAAAAGGGATTTTATCGGAATTATACTTTTTTTTTTTTTTTTTTTTTTTTAGTGGTTTATCATTTGACTATATTTTTTTTTTCTCTGGAGGCTTGCAGAAAAACCAATGTAAATGTCACTTAAGGGAGTTAAACTTTTCCGAGAACTTATTTGCATAAAAACTACCAATTATGTTTTTGATCACTGTACTTTAGAAGAAAACGAGCGTAGCTTGTTTGTAATAAATCATAACCTTGCCGATAAAAAGTTAATTTTTTTTTTTGTCAAGATTTTTTTATATTTTCTATACTTTTTCTTTTTCAATATGCAACTTAAGAATTAAGCTACTTTCATATTTGCTTGAGCAAATAAATAAAACCAGTTATTAGAATTAATTTTATCTTTTTGATTTAAAATTGTTTTATGAATATATTTTACATAAAACTTTGTCTTTGTTCTCTCAACCTAAAAATAAATCATTTGTTTGATTCATTTATGTACAAATCAAGTTAGAAATATTAAAAAAATAAGCTTAATACAATAGGTAAGACTCTCTCGTGTATGCCTTTCACTTAATGGAAAAGGCATGAATCCTATCTAGCTATGGTTAAATAGCAGAACAGATTGGCCTCTTGATCCTTTGATCTAAAAGGAGGAAAACTGAATTCAAAATCAGCCTCCATAAAAACAATTGTTGAAAACAGGTCAAGTAGCTGATTTCAGATTGTGTCCTTGGGTGTAGTGTGAGTTCAGGTGGAGAGAGAGAGAGAGAGGTGTGTGTGATGAAATGAAATGGTTTCACTCTGGGTTTGAGTAGGGTTGGTTTGTTTGGGGTGGGGTTTTTGCTGGAGGATGAGTTCTTGAGGGGGGTATTGTTAGGGTTGTTATTGCCTGGGGGCTTCTTGGGGTTTGGGAGTGTTTTTTTTTTTCCTTGGAGGAGGTATGTTAGGACACAGCTTTTTAGCTTGTCCCTCCTCACTGTCTCTTCTTTTCAAGTTGACGATTGTTTCCTTTTGGTTCCTTGGGTGCTATTTGCTGGGTTTTGGATGTCTTGCTGGGTGTTGACTTGCTGGGCATTGTTTTCCTGGAAGATGAAACTTTAAGAGCTGGAGATGAAGAAGCTGCTGCTGCTACTGAATGGGTTGGTTCGTGGGTCTTGTTTGGGGAGGGGCAGTTTGAGGAGAGTTCTCTGGCTTTTTGGAGGAGCCTTCCTTCTCCTTCCGTGAAACTTAGGTTCACCCAGTCTCTGAACTCGTAGCATTTTCCGATTCGGGAGCTGGGTGGACAGGATTATTCACCTCGGTCACTGCTTTGGGTGGTTCTGTTGTAGAGGATGCTGGATTTTTCCAAGGGCAGACTCTTGCAAGGTGGCCAGCCTGCATACAATGCCAGCAGTGTGGCTGTCTGGCATCTACCACCTCTATCATCTGCCGATCCCAAGAAATAATGGTGTCTGAGATGGCTTGAAAGCCTTCCCTGTTTAAGCACACTCAGAAGATGTAGTCTCCATGGGCTGTCCTGGTGGCAGCTTGCAATTGGGAAACTTCCTCAACACTGCCATAGGCACTGAGGAAGGCAATCAAGATGTCATCTTTGAGGTATGCCGGAACATTACAAATCTGTACCTGGATTGTGGAGCTGAAATGACTTGGTCGCTCTGCAGCTCCTTACTAATTTAGTGGCCTGTTCCTTTGTTGGATGTAAGACATCTCATGTTGCAAAACTTCTTCTACAGAAGTATTGGCATGGGATGCCAGCAGTGCAGAGGAACTTTTCGAACTTATCTTTCTGCAGCCCAATCAACCTCCTGGTTTTGAGGTCAGAGACAACCCAAGAAAGGATCTGAGGCTCCAGGACTTTGGAGACTTCAGGGATGGGCAAAATTTCATTGCCCTTAAAGTATTGGGCATATTTGCCCACCCTGTCTCTTTCGTAGTCCTCTGGACCCTTCATTTGAAGATGTTCGAGAGGAACTTGGGCCATTTAGCCCCGATCCCACTGTTTGGTGTGGGACTGCCAGATTGGTACCTCGGTCTCCCCCGTTCCTTCAGCTCAACAGGGAAGGCTTCCACAGTGACCGAGGGAGCTATTTCCTTGGTAGGGGTCTCAGGCATGGCAATAGCCTTAAAGAGGTCTTGGGACCCTTCTTGGAGACTCTTTGGAGTGTCCTCCATGGTTGCTTAAGCAACCAAAAAAGGCTTCTAAAAGTCCCCCCAAAAAAACTATGAAAAAAAATGCTATGTGAGGGGGGTGCAGTTTTGATGAAAAAAACGATTGATGAAAAGAAACTGAAGACTTATGAAACTGTGGCAAAGCTATTTTTTTCTTTTTAGAAATAAATAAGCATTTGCGGCTAATGAAACTATGCATTCTGAACGTGGCATTCAATTGCCAGAAAAGAGATTGGAAAAAACGCTGTGATACTGGGTCTGTAACTTTTGGACAAAACTACGACTCTAGGATGAAAATAACATCAAGAGTGGTGTAGATCTAGTTAATACTGAACTCACATTCTCCCGATCATGAATCATGTTTGACGTCAGGACGACCTACACGCTGGCACTCATGTAAATTACCACATTGTGTGATTGCCTCGGAGGTGGCATTTTGGTATGATTATTTAAGTCCTGCCTGAATGCACTAGGTGAGAGAAGGCATTTTGAGTGTTGTTGACTCAAGACAAGAGACGAGCTTGGATGTAGGACTGCTAAAGAAGATTGTTGCAGGTAAAAAGGATTTCATTGGAAGAAGCTATGAGAACTGTCATTTTCAGTGTAGAAATTTGGCTGTCCACCTTCTATTAAGACAATGACATGGCAACAGCACTTAAAATTGATTCCACGGGTTCAGTTACGAGACACTCTTTTCTTTCTTCTACTGACAAGGCATACTATCCACCCCCTACTTCTTTCATGAACACTTTGTATCTTTGAAAAGTTCAAGTTAAGAAGTGTAGGCCATGTTGATTTTATATAATTAAGGAATGATTTTTTTTCTATTAATCATTTTTCGTTAATTATATTTTATCATTCAGTTTGGTAAGGCCTTAAACTATTTGAGTCTCTTAGTCCTGGTGCAGTTTTACGCTCACACACAAAAGATATGACAATCACCATTTGTCATAAGAAACCCCATGACGTCATCCCAGAAGAGATGGTCTTGAGAATTTGAGGATTTTGAAGAGTCAGTTGGGTTTTCTGCCATGCAGTTGAGTTTTTCGGATCTCGACCGGTAGAGATGAATTGAGATCTTAAACATCACAAGATGTGCCATGTATTGGGGTGGGGTCAGCATAGTCTGGTTAGCAAAGATTCCTTTTTTTATGGGTGTTAGAACAAAGGTAATTACTGTAGTCATGGATAGTAGATAATGGTTGTAATATCAATATTACTTCAATGTAGAAAACAAGGAACTAAAATTGAAAAGCTATAGCCTTCATGTGCGACTCTAAGTTGGCAGTTAGTTGGAATCATTATTTGAATCATTTGTTTCATGAGAATCGCACAGCACAGGTGATCTTATGTTGCTTAGATCAAGGGAATCAACTGTGTCCATTACACTGTCTCCTGATGTAGCAGCATTTGAGATGTTATGGTTACTGTTGTAGGAAATGGGTATGGCAACACAAGTTCAAATCTTTGACAAGATTCTTTTCATTTCATAAAATGCTAATACCCTTATGAAAGATATGAATCCAACTATTCCCCCTCCAGCTGACTGGGCTTTTCAGCCTTGTTATAGAAACTGGTCTAGTAAACTCTGAATTCAAACTTCTTAAACTCTGCTTAAAACTGACTTTGTGTTGCAGAGAGCAGGCTTGCTTACTTCTTGAGGTGCTCTTTTTTATATCCAGCTGATTTTTATCACTCACTCAAATGATTAAGTTGCCCAGTCGGCTGGGGCTGTAGAATACACCGACTACACCTCTGCAGAGGGATAAGACCCCACCAACGAGTGTCCTGGATATGACACTAAATAATCTGATGGTGAGGTTCCACCAATGCTGGAGCTTTGGGGAGTGCGGAGTACCCCTTCATTGCCATCGCTCCCAGGTCCACTCTGGCCCGGAGTGGTAGCACCTGATAAGGGTCCTATCTATGGGTTAAATAGAACTAAACTGTGCTTCTTTCACTATACTGATTTTTGCATTTAAACTGTGTATTTATGCTAAACTGAATTGTTTAAAATAGAACTGTTTTGACATTGGAACTGCGTACTAGTGCTGAACTGAATTGCTCAAAATAGAACTGTTTTTGACGTCTAAACTGTGTACTTATGATGAACTGGATTATCTGAAATAAAACTGTTTGACATTTAACTCTGTGTATTGCCCAGTCAGCTGGGGCTGTAGAATACACTGACTGCACCTCTGCAGAGGGGTAAGACCCCCCCCCAACGAGTGTCCTGGATATGACCCTAAACAATCTGATGGTGAGGTTCCAGCAGTGCTGGAGCTTTGGGGAGTGCGGAGTACCCCTTCATTGCCATTGCTCCCAGGTCCACTCTGGCCCGGAGTGGTAGCACCTGATAAGGGTCCTATCTATGGGTTAAATAGAATTAACAGCAGACTTAGGCTAAAATGAATTGTTTGAGTAAAACTGAATAGTTTGAAATAGAAATGACTTTTACAATTAAACCGTACTTACATCTAAACTGCGTGCTTATGCTTAACTGAACTATTTCAAATAGAACTGTTTTTCGACATTTAAAACTGTATTTACACTTAACCGAATAGTTGCATACAACTGCTTGAATAGTTAGAAATAGAAATGTTTTGACCATTAAACTGTGTACTTATGCTAAACTGAATTGTTTTAAATAAAACAGATTATTTACATAAAAATGGATTTGGCGTTAAATAACCTACAAAGGTTGATATGCCATAAAACCCAACAAACCAACCAACATCAAATGATTAAGGTCATCATTGAGTGTTTGTCTTCATCACTTTTTGTGGTGGGTCTTGTTCTCCACAGAACTACTCACTGAACGAGTTAAAGGTGGTAGTCTCTCACATATTGAGATACTACAGAATCCTTTTGCAGAAGTTGTCAAACTGCAAACCAGGTAGGCCTACAGTTGATCATTCAGGTAGATAGTATCCCCATAGTGGGTGACATCCGTGCCAGCCTTTGCCATATATTTGTCAATTGTAGTTTCACCTTTTGCCATTGAAGTGGAAAAAAAAAAATTCCTTGTTGAGGGATGTCAACATTCAAGTCCGATAGCTTAATTGCAGAGTAATCTTCTCCTTTTCTTCTCCCCCTGTTTTTCTTCTCCTTTTCTTCTCCCCCTGTTTTTCTTCTCCTTTTCTTCTCCCCCTGTTTCTCTTCTCCTTTTCTTCTCCACCTGTTTCTCTTCTCCTTTTCTTCTCCACCTGTTTCTCTTCTCCTTTTCTTCTCCCCCTGTTTCTCTTCTCCTTTTCTTCTCCCCCTGTTTCTCTTCTCCTTTTCTTCTCCCCCTGTTTCTCTTCTCCTTTTCTTCTCCCCCTGTTTCTCTTCTCCTTTTCTTCTCCCCCTGTTTCTCTTCTCCTTTTCTTCTCCCCCTGTTTCTCTTCTCCTTTTCTTCTCCCCCTGTTTCTCTTCTCCTTTTCTTCTCCCCCTGTTTCTCTTCTCCTTTTCTTCTCCACCTGTTTCTCTTCTCCTTTTCTTCTCCACCTGTTTCTCTTCTCCTTTTCTTCTCCACCTGTTTCTCTTCTCCTGTTTCTCTTCTCCTTTTCCTTTCTTTCTTGCCTACTCCTCCATTTGTCCATTTCTAAAGCATCAAGCCAACAGAAAAAAAACCCTCATCATCCCCCCTCTTCCTTGTAAATCTGCTTTTTATGCATGTGTGGAGGGGGGAGTTGAAATTTACATGTGTGACTTGACTCTCGGCGACATGAGATATGCTTCAATATAAATTTAGGTCTTGAAAGCAAGCATTTTTTTTTTCCTTATTGGACATCTGCTGGCAAGATATGAATGAGATTGCTTAGGATCATGAGATAACTCATTTCATCTTTTGCTACAGCCATCAATTTGGCATGGGATTGATAAACATTTGCAACAGAACCTAACTGCGGATTTCACAGCCCTTTTTGTTATATAAAGGTGATCTTGACAAGGTAAGTTGTCCATTTTATTCCAGGGTGGCCATTGTGTGCGAATGATTTCATAGGATTTGGCTTACCTCCATGCTGCTGTGTGCAGTGGCACGTTTGCAGCATAGGCTCTGCCTTCCTTCTTATTGCTTCCAGTCCCCTCTGCGGGACTAATAATCATATCTGCCTTGTTCTGATTTAATCTTACAAACATGATGTCCACTGCAATGCATACTCCCTGACCAGTTCAGAGAAGGCTTGAAGCTGTCTTTTGATAAGCATTTTGCTTGCAACCTTTGTACTCTGGCTTTATCAGTCAATATTTTTGTAAACCATTGATAGACACACAAGGAATCAATTTTTAGTTGTGGAAATCTGGCTTCCCAGTTTCCCAGTGTATATAGCTCAGTTCATTACTTGTTGGCATATGCTGAAGTCACTTTCTTGATTTGGTCATACTGCAATGTAGCTGCATTGACAATGGACCTTATTATTTTGGGAACAACATTCAAATCAAATCCTCGTCTTGTCAAGCAGTACCTTCTGCCTTGGAAGACAACAATCTGCTCGGGCTAAAGGGAAGTTACTTACCAAGTAACAGAAACTCACCAAAAAGTGAGCGGATAGAAAACCCTACTTTAGCCATTCTTATTTCCACCGAGCAGTTTTAACTCCATGCTTGTTTTGGGGTCATCAGGAGAGAATGTGCACCATTTTGTGGCCTTCCTCTTGACAGTTTTATTTGCACATCGGCCCCCCTCACTGACATGAGGCCCTATTAAAGCGTCCAGACAAATCAACGTCAAATGGGAAAATGTAAAAATTTTCTAATTTGCTCGCGTAATTAGAATATTGTTGCGCATTTGCAAGCAAGTGAATCTGCTAGGGCTAAAGTAGTTCATTGATGCACATTTAGAGATATGCAGATAAGACATCTCGCGGTGCAACTTTCGATCCTTGCTATTTCTATTCTGTGTTTTGCTAGTGCAAATATCGGTGTACATATTGTTTTGATTTTTGGCATATCAACCCTTTTTCAGGTTATTTAATGTCAATTTCTGTTGATTTGGTTGTCTAGTGTTTGCATCATGTACATAAATGGAATATTGAAGGTTTAAATTCTTTTATATTGACCAACTGCTTTTAGAAATGCTAGTATTTTGTCTACTTTGATATGTTCAAATAGTTCTTTTATATTGTTTACAGCGTAGATATATTGTCTTTTTGGTGTTAGGTCAATGCAATCTATCAATAGGTGTCTAACTGAATATGGAGTGTGACATCTCACTCACCATGGTGGTTGTTCTTGTTTGAGTAGATATGAGTGGGTGATGTCTGTGTGTCCAATACGTAGACGAGATAGGATAATCTCTTCCCAGCAGGATTTTCTGTATCCTTCCTTCCATTCTCTTATTTCGGCTTTGTAGTTTGGAGTTTGTTGTGTGGGGTGTTGTTCCATCTTAATTGCCATTTATTTTGGGTAAAGTTTTTATTTTTAAGTCAGTATATGGAATCTTAAAGCTTTTGTCTATGGGCATCTTCCAGGCTGTCTTGGCTGCTAAATCAGCCTGGTCATTCCCTTTGATTCCAATGTGGCTTGGAATCCAGCATAGCTCTATCTCTTTGGTTTTTGATAGGATTTCTAGTCTATTCAATATTTGCATGGTTAGGTGATTATCCAGGTTTTGGTTTTTTAGGGATGTTAAGACTGATAAAGAGTCAGAAAAAATGATTAATTTGGTGGATTTTGTTTGTGTTATAATATTGAGTGCTAGGTCTATGGCTTTAGCTTCTGCACTGTTGATAGAAGTGTTGTTAGGTCGTTTTGTTATCTTCGTATTATGTTGGATGGCAGCACATGATAATTTGTTTCCGTTTTTGGAACTGTCAGTATAAATAGATATGGTTAGGGCGGTTATTTTTAAGATGAAGGAATTCTTCATAGAAGATAGTAGGGTGTGTGTTTTCTTTGATATTTTGTCAGATTTAGTGATATTTTTAGTTGTTTCAATAACCAGGGTAGGGTTTTTGAGGTGGTGGATTTAAGTATTTCTGTTTTATCTATTTGTATTTCAGTGATGAGATTTTCTATTCGGAGACTAAAAGTTTGATGGGGTTTGTTTTTGTTTCAAAGAAAGTTTTGTTTTGTGGGTAGTAGAGGAGTACATATTGACACGTAGGTTGAGCTTTCTGTTATCTATCACAGTGTACTTTTGATTTGTTCTGTTGCATAATGGCTGTTAGTGGGAACAGCCCTTTTAGGGTTCAAGTTTTAGATTTTCTTGATCCATTGCTCTATTTCCTCTTACATTCCTCTGACATTTGCTGGTATGGAATATTCTGTGTTGCAATTCTGCAATTTGCTATGCACTCTGCCTTCTGCTGACTTGCTTAATGGAGTCCATTCATTTTGTTGCTGATCAAACATTGTTTAGAATCTGGGTTCTTTGAAGAAGAGCACTAGTGTTGCTGCACAACTGGAAACTGATTCACAGGGACATTGTACCCCTCTCCTGATTTTAAAATACGCTGCAAAGATCTTTGGTTGTGTCTATCTCTGTCAGGTCAATTCCAAGCAGGTTTTCCATTATCGGGACCTCCATCACAATCACTCTTCCTTTTTCCAATTGAAGGATGGCGGACCCAATATCCTGGACCCAATTTCCATCAGAAATTTCTTTGACATACTCTGGTAATAAATCAGTAATTCAAGATAAATCGGAGGTGATGAATGCAGTGAAAGCTGTGATTTTTTTTTTTTATTTATTTATTTATTTTTTTGACAAGATATTTTACTGGTGTCCTTCATTGGCATTGATGATAGTATCTCTAAATTAAAAAAAAAAAAAAAATCCCAATTCCAAAGGGTTAAGATCATATTATTTTTAAAATTTTTATTTATTTACTTTACTATCAGATATTAATTTGTTTTTTCTTATAATTTCTGCTTTGTATTAGCTACTTGTAAGGGAGTTCAAGAACTGTGGTGGAATTAAAAAAAAAAAAAAGAAAAAAAAAAAAATTTAAATATTAAAGCTATACAAGCTTTTAAAATTTTGAAATCAATTATGAAAGCAAATAATTATTCCCTTTTTTGTGCATAAAAGCAAATATTTCCCTTTGTTTTTTTTTTTTATGCAAGAAAACAAATGGTTATTTCCTTCCAATTTTTTCTACCCTAAAAGCAAGCAATTATTTTCCTCTTTATCTTACCTACCCAACTCTTAAATTAGTTATTGACCAATGTATAATATAAACATTGTTCTGATAAGAGATTTGTTAAAAAGTGACAAGTTTTACATAAATCTTTGTGCTACCTGTTGTTTTTGAGATACTGGAATCTGACTGGTTTGTTAATATAAAAAATTTTCTTTTGATAACCATACTGTTATAGTTTTAAAATAAGTAGAATTTCCTGGGGTAATTCACTGATCCATGGCAGAAATGGTTATTTATATGGAAATACTCATTATTTTATATGAGAACTATGATGGAAGATATGTTTAGTTTCATTGAACTATTTCTACCCGTAAGGGGTGTCATGAATAGATGAAGTTAGTAATTCTGCTTTCTTGTGCAATTGTGTTGATTTTTATGGGGTGGAGTTGCTATCTTTATGATCCCAATTTTTTCAATTCATTCCTTCTAAGTGGGTTGCCTTATTAAAGTTAAGCCCAGTTTGTAATGTTTACCCATAGCTTCGGATGTGGGGGGGGGGGAATGATTTGTGCATTTAAGGGCGTTGGCATGAAGTGAAATAAAGTCAATTTTTTAACTCTGATTTTCAAGTCTATTTACTCAAACATTAACTGTTGCGTTGGTACACTTAGTATAAGTCATCATTATAGGAAATGGAATTGGCAATGCTGAAAAATACCTTTTGTGTTTCTCTTAACACTATATATCTTTAGGAAAGGCATTAATCTGTTTGCTCTCTCTCTCTCTCTCTCTCTCTCTCTCTCTCTTACTTTAGGTAAATAGTATTGGGGGGGGGGAATGGGTTCTTAAGCTTTGGATTAGGCAACTAATCTAGAAGGAAAACTCTAAATTCAATTGCCCAGTCAACTGCAGAGGGGTAAGACCCCCCCCCCACAATGATTGTCCTGGATATGACACTAAACAATCTGATGGTGAGGTTCCAGCAGTGCTGGAGCTTTGGGGAGTGCGGAGTACCCCTTCATTGCCATTGCTTCCAGGTCCACTCTGGCCCGGAGTGGTAGCACCTGATAGGGCCCTATCTATTGGTTAAATAGAACTAATGGCATACTTATGCTAAACTGAATTGTTTGATTAAACTGAGTAGCTTGTAATAGAAATGTTTTTGACAATTAAAGCGTACTTACATTTAAACTGCGTGCTTATGCTAAACTGAATTATTTCAAATAGAACTGTTTTTTGACATTGAAACTGTACTTACACTAAACCGAATTGTTATATATAACCACTTGAATAGTTTGAAATAGAAATGTTTTAGACAGTTAAACTGTATACTCATGCTAAACTGAATTGTTTTAAATAGAACTGATTATTTACATAAAAATGGATTTGGCGTTAAATAACCTACAAAGGTAGATATGCCATAAAACCCAACCAACCATCTAAATCCAAATCGCTTTTACTCTGCTTAAAAACTGGTCTTGTCACATCTTGCTCATGGCCAAGAGGTTGGGTAAATAAATACAATTATAATTGTTTATGCCACAAGCTGTACACACACACACTGGTTGACCTGAAAATAATTCCTATCAACTTATAACGTTTTAAGATAACATGAAACATTTGTATAATTCCATTCAAAGTAGTCTTCCTTTATAAATACATTTGTGCCACTTTTGCGTCCACTTGTCAAATGTGTATTGGAAAACCTCTTGGCTATTTGGCCACTTTTATTTATGCTATTTATCTTCTATACTGGTTTTGCCACTTACAACTTTTTTTCATTCACAACTCTTTGCTCTGTCGGCTGGGACTGTAGAATACACTGACTGCATCTCTGTAGAGTGGGTAAGACCCTTCAATGAGGACACCTGTAGGCTATGAGTGGTAACCTATGATTCTTTAAGATGGGATCCTGGTAGCTGAGCTGTCTAACCAGGTTTCCTGTGGCCACATAATTAGCAACACTTCACTTTGCCCCTTGCTGGGTTAGATGGGTGGTTGGAGAGGCCTGATCCAATCAACCGGCTAGTCATGACACACCCTCTTTCGGAGCCATGCAAAAGAATTTTGTAAGAACGAATCTGAAAGCGGTGGCTATAGGGTCAATTATGCTGAAGAAAGAACTGTTTCCTCTTCTATCACTAAGTGATTGGTCATCTTGGGAATGAAAACCTTGAGATCTCAAATTGTTGGTTCTTTTCCTCAATTATTATAATGAATGTGTAGCCCTGATTTGCCTAAGCAAATGGGTTTCCCTCTTGACATTTCCCCTTATAGGGCTCTGTGGTGAACTCATCTAAAATCCCCATGGATACAAAAAAAAAAAATCTCAAACCTTAGTGTTCACATATAGAAACTGACTTGGATATTAACTCTGATCAAACCCTCTTCCTCTAATTTAGAGTGCTGGTGTTTATGGAAGATAAGTTTTCTCCCTTTATTATTGAAAAAAGTTGCAGCTCTCTACTAAAACCTAAATCTATCCAAAAAAATCTCAAAACAATACTTTACTGGTAGAAATACCAAAGAAAACCTCAGACTTTTTACTTGAACAAAAATACTTCTAAATCTTTAGAATAAAAGTCTTACCTCCACAACTTGCTGAAATTGTCAAAGGGTGTAGTGATGGGAAGTCCAGACCTCCCCTCTCTCTCTATGCAATCAAAACTAACCTGCAAACAAGATGTCACTGATGCTCAAAGAATTTCCATTAAGAAAACGTAACCAAACAATTCTAACACATATTCTCAGTTTTAGTGGCCCAAAACCTCCTACTGAAATAAAAATAGGTTACACAATAACCAAAGTTGAAATATATATACCAAACCCATTCAGATTTTGGTACCACAAAGAAAAATGTACCAGATCTCCTGTATGTAAAAGATGTGGAGAAATCAAACAACCACAGAAGTGCATAAACTATAAACAAAACCCTGAAGCTGACACAAAAGAATGTGAAATGAAGAAAAAAGAATATTGAAAGTGAAACGTACAAAGAACATACTCAGAGGCAAGGAAGTTAGTTGCTATGACTACAGAATTTTTAACTAAGGCAAATGTAGCCTCACCTACAAACAACTCAACTCAAAACCAAGGAATGTGACCCCCTATGAGATGATAAATATAATAAAAGAATCAATAGAATTACTAAGAGAAAACTTGACCAATTTATTTATGAAGCCCCATGCTGAATCAGATCCATAGAAAAACCCCAACTCCAGACTTATAAAGCTGAGGATCCCCCCCCCCCGCAAAAAAAAGCAAACAGAAACTTAACCCAAACAACAACAAACCCTAAGCATTCATACTATCACTACCAAACCTAATACCCTTCCAAACAAACCTGGATGACAAAGCCTACCACAAACCCCTAAAGAAAAATCTCCTTGGAAAAAGGAATCTAGCAAACATAGATCAAGAATCTCACTGATATAAACAGAAAACAGATTTGAACTAATGGAAACAAACCCAAAATAGCCCCTCAAAACAGAAATCGTAAATATCCCAAAAGTCTCAATGAAATCGGATAAAAAAGCCTAGAAACCATGGAAATTGCCGAATTCATCCAAAAAAACACTAAAACCAAAACTACACTTTATAAAACAACTCCCTAAACCATTTATCTTGATGGGAGATTTTAATAGCCACTATGTAACATGATGTAGTGAAACAGATGAGGTCAGACTCTTGAAAAAAAAATTAATAGCAACAATTTATGTCTCCACAATGAGAAATCTCTGGTTCTTAGGTACATTTTCTGCCAATGACTTTACTCTCTGTGACCATCGATCTTCGTAGACTATAACTGGAGAGTATACAAAGACCCCTTGCAGAACTCAGAACAGTGATAGAATTCTAAAAAAAACAAACTGGCAATCCTACAAAAACACTATACCATAACACACTAATCCCAGAAACAAATACAATTCAAGAAAAACCAGTAATACATTTTACCAATATCCTTATTACCATTAGCCTATGAAACTATCCCTAAAACACAATGGTTTACAGAAGAGTGTAAGTACATAGGAGAAATTCAAAACAGACCCCTCATCAGACAATCTAAACAAATACAAACAAAAAACTTTATGTACAATCAAAGAAGCCAAAAGATCCTACTGGATAACCATCCCCTCCAAAATAAACTCTAATACCAATCCAAAAATAATTTGAGACTTTATAAAGAAAATAACAAATAAAAATATCAACACTGATAATCACTTCTCTTGAGGAAACACAAATCCCACAAGTAAAAAACAGCCAACCTGATTGCTGAAAATTTTTGCTCAAGTGTCGGCCACAAAAACTGCTCAAATCAGTTCAACTCAATCAAAGAAAATAATTTATAAAACTGAATGGCTCGAAATAGAACTGTTTTGACATCTAAACTATGTTCTTATGCTAAATTTAATTATCTGAAATAAAACCGTTTTGACATTAACTCTGTGAATTGCTCAGTCAGCTGGGGCTGTAGAATACACTGACTGCACCTCTGCAGAGGGGTAAGACCCCCTCCCAAATGAGTGTCCTGATATGACACTAAACAGTTTGATGGTGAGGTTCCAGTAATACTGGAGCTTTGGGCAATGCGGAGTATCCCTTCATTGCCATGGATCTCTGGCCCGGAGTGGTAGCACCTGATAAGGGCCCCATCTATCGGTTAAATAGAACTAACTGCATACTTATGCTAAACTGAATTGTTTGAATTAGAACTATTTGATTAAACTGAATAGCTTGTAATAGAAATGTTTTTGACAATTAAACCATACTTATATTTAAACTGTGTGCTTATGCTAAAATGAATTATTTGAAATGGAACTGTTTTTGACATTGAAAATGTACTTACACTAAACTGATTTGTTTAATATAGAATTGTTTTGACTTTTAACTGTGTGTAAACAAAATCTGTACTTATACTAAACCGAATTAGCTGAATTAGAACTGCTTGACTAAACTGAATAGAAATGTCTTTCATAATTAAACTGTACCTACATTTAATCTGTGTACTGATGCTAAACTGAATTGTTTGAAATAGAATTATTTTCATAAAAATGGATTTAGTGTTAAATAACCTACAAAGGTTGATATGCCATAAAACCCAAACAATCAACCAAAAACCTTAATTATGGGTAATGCTGCATTTACAGGCCGAGAGGGGGAAGGTTACCAATGGCACCTTGTCTCCGGACCCATCTCCTGAACAATTTCACGATGACAGCGCAGTTCCTCCTGTGTTCTTTGCACCTCTTGTGTTACCCTGGCTTTGGCAATTCCTGGAGTAATGGTTAGAACCACCACACATGCAGCATTTTGGGCTTTCTCATGGCCTTTGGTACGACTGAATCACCTGCAGTATGTTACCTCTCAGACGGTGTTTCAGTCGTTCTAGCAGCTGCCACAACCAGTTCTGTGTCTTTCAGAATGTTATGAGCTCTGGCTAGCAGTTCATTGATTCCCAGTTTGTCCAGTCTCAAAGATGCATGCAGCAGCCAGCTAACATCATCAGGAAGTCCAGCCAAAAAAGCACATCCCAGTATGCAGTCAGTTGCTCCATCAAATGGTACTGCTAGCTTCCTTAAATCAGCTAGATAGACGTCCACCGTTTCACCTGGTTCAAGCCATTGCCTGAAACATGAATCATATAGAAAGACAACTTCAAATATGCCTTAATAAGCTCCACAAATGGACCATGGAGAATGGATTAAAATTTTCAAAAGAAAAAACGAAATGCATTCACTTCTGCAACCAACGTAAGCTCCACCTAGATCCAGTACTGAAAATTGACCACACCGAAATACCAATTGTTGAACACTACAAATATCTAGGAATCATTTTTGACCGCAAACTCTCCTTCATTCCACATATCAAATACTTGAGAACAAAATGCAACAAAACCATACAGTTACTTAGAACTATAGCACGCACTAACTGGGGAGGAAGCAAAGAAACATTATTAAAATTATATCTAATAACATAACCAAATGCATGCACTAATGTCAAATTCACAAAATGCATGATCAATCTATCCTAATACAAAATGGTATTGAAATAACCCTTAATGTTATATAGTCATATGCCGATTCACATCTACATATACACACAGCATCATAACGACACAATAAATAAACAGACGCAGGAAGACTTCTTTATAAATATATGTACCTCTCACTTTATTGTAAGGGTTCAAAAAGGGTTATTCAGGGTTTGCATGTGTGAGGGAGCTGGAGACTGAACGGAACTGCAATATTTTGACCCCCACTCTTATGGCCGTCAACGTTGTGTCTTTCTTGTTCTCCAGGGCTGCTCAACCGGAGGCCCAGAGGCCCACTCTGCTGGGTTATCTGCTACATCTTATCAGCAACTTCTCTGGACCCCAACTCAATCGGGGGCCCCGAGCCCCTTTGGCCTGGTGTGGCTTTCCCTACCACACCTCGTCTATAACTCCGTCCAATCTCTAACTGCAACTGTCTGACTTCTGTCTTGACTGAGTTATATAATAGTCACCTACTCGATTTTTGGAATCGCATGTTGGATCGTCATCAAGCGGAAATAACTGTCATGCAGTTCACAGGTCACTCTCTTCCGGTGCATCAGTCTATGAGTGTACCATGGGAATTTTTACCTCGTCCCATTTCAACAGCCAATTTCCTCCCACGCGATTTCCTCTCATAACTGCCATTAGAATGTGTCACCTCCTTCCAGTGCATCACCTTGGAATGGCATTTTTGGTCGGGTCGAAGGCCGAAATACAACATTAATTCATCAATACAAATTCTTAGTTTTGGGTTAAGAGTAATGCCTATCTTTCATTCCCCATATCAAACAACTAGGGATCAAATGCTAACTATTTCAACTCCTGATAACCATAATCCACATAGACTTGAGGGTGCTGACAAAAAACCCTGACCAAACTATACAGATATCTAATATGATCAAAACTTGATTACAGCTGTTTCATATTCAGCAGCCAGAAAATCCTACCTCTGAGAACTTGAAACCATTCACCACCAGTAACTCTGTATTGCCCTAGGAGCCTTCACTACCTCTCCAGTTGAAAGCTTGTACGTCGAAGCCAATGAACCCCCACTTTGCGTGAGAAGATATAAACTTGCACTTCAATACTATATCATCTGTTCAGACTCCAAATCAGTTCTCCAAGCACTACAGAGCAAAGATTCATCAACTTCTCTCATCACAAGACTACTAGATAAAAGGAACACTCTAAAAATAATAGCATCATTCTTACTTGGATACCTAGCCACAATGGCATACAGGGAAATGAAAGCTGCAAAAAAAGCACTCCAGACACATGTATCCAATACAAAAATTCCATACACCAACCTAAAACCATTTATTTACAAATTTATATTCAAGAAATGGCAAAAATCTTAGGATGATCAAACACAGAACAAGCTCCACCATATTCAAGATACCATAGGTAAATGGCCAGCAGGTTATAGAAGAAATAGAAAAGAAGTGATAATCTTCAGATTTTGTATTGGTCATACCCACATTACCCATTCACACCACCTAAAAGGGGAAGACTCCCCAGTATGTCTAACATGCAAAGTACCTCTCACAGTGAAACACATTCTCATAAACTGTGACAGGTTGAGACAAATTTGCCCAAAACATTACCAAATAATTTAAAGGACCTCTTCAAAAACTTAAACCAGAAGAAATCTTAAACTTTCTAAAAGAAATCAACCTCTTTAAAATCTAGCCAAATATAATAAGACATAACCAAAACTCATACCCTAAAACATGCATGAAAAACAAAACCAATTTAACCCTTTGGCATTAAATGACCCACAGAGGTTGATATGCTGTTAAACAAAACTCAAACTTCAATACTAAACTCATTTCATGCCCCCCAAAACCCTGTCTATAACTGCCTTATGGAAATAAGATACAAAAATCTATTTGAAAATTAAGCAAAGGCCATCAAATCTTTTAACCTAAGAATCCAAATCTTCCTAAATGAAATCAAAATCATCCCAAAATGATACATAATACCATTCACCCAAAAACAGTACCATGGTTTGTAAAACAACCAAGAACTAACCAAATTATCCAAAACTAAAACACACCCTATCATTTTCCAAGAGAAATTCTTCAACATCCAAAACAACTTTTCAGATCACCACATCTATACAGATGGATCAAAACAGGGAATGAAAGTTGGTTGTGTTGCTATCTTCAAAAACTCAGAACTGCTAAAACATCTCCTAAATGGATCATCAATCTGACTTAGTCATGAACATTTATAGCTAATTATAAATCCTCGAGATTTCTCATTCATTCAGATTCCTAATCAGTCTGCCAAACTCTACAGAACAAAAATATATCAACTCATCTCATCACAAGACAAAATGAACATTCTTTCCAAAAATAATAGCATCATTCTCACCTGGATATGAAGTCACGTTGATATACATGGAAATGAAAGGACAGAAAAAACTGCAAAAAAGTACTCATAGCAGACATGTCCAATTCAAAAATTCTATACATTGACCTAAAACCTATCATTAACAAATTCAAACTTAACAAGTGGCAGAAATCTTTGGATGATCAAACTCAGAACAAGTTCTGCTATATACAAGATACCATAGGTGTGTTGCTGGCAGGCTACAGAAGAAATAGAAAAGTGATACTCACCAGACTTCACATTGGCCACACTTGCATTACCCACTCACACCTCCTTAAAAGGGGAGACAACCCATTATGCTCAGTGCAAAGTACTCCTCACATTCAAACACATTTTCATAAACTGTGACAGGTTTAGACAAATTTGCCCCAAATGCTATCAGACAAGCAACTTAAAGGAACTCTTCAAAAACACCAGAGTAAATCTTGAGTTTTCTAAAAGAAACTAACCTCTTCATCAAAATTCTAACCAAATATAATAAAACATAACAAAAACTCCTACCCTAAAACAGACACAAAAGACAAAACCAATCTAACACTTTTGTCATTAAATGACTCACAGAGGTTCATATGATGATGATGATAAACAAAACTCACTCATTCACATAAAGTTGTTTTACTTTATATATTTCTGAGCCATCTGTGAAGATTGGCAGCATTGTCTTTGGCCCAAAACTTGACGACTGCTTTTTGCTTTTGCTTATTTATTGTTATGCAAATTCATGTGTTGTAAAAATTACTCATATCTGGTGGTGTAAAAGATATCAGATTCCATTTAAATTTTGAAGGAAATGGTCAACAAGCTTTACATTCAGTACAGTGTTTTTTTTCTTGGTGTGTGTGTGTGTGTGTGTGTGTGTGTGTGTGCAGATATAAGGTGGGATTAGTAAATAGGAGTCTAAATTACTAGAAAATGAAAATAGCACTGATATCTTATCAGATATATTTATCAAAATTACATGAAAATATCTTTAAATATGATGGATTAATCTACTGCAATCCTTGCTGTTTAAATAGGTAAATTCTGCCATTATTCTTGTCTTCAGTTCATCTTTTGTGTGTGGGTGGATATATACGTGTGTGTGTGTGTGTGTGCATGTATGTGTATTTTACCAACCCCTCTTCTTGTTTTCTATCTTCTAGACTGGCTGTTTAACCAAAGGTGAAGAAAGTAATTTGCTCTACTATTTACCCATAGCTACAGGGAAAATATTTGGGTTCATACCTTTCCCCTAGTGTATTAGTACTAAGTGAAATGCTATCGACCAGAATTTGAACTCTTTTTGATGTGTCCATTCCCTATGACAAAAACCGTGTGTGTGTATGTGTATATATATATATATATATATATATATATATATATATATATACACACACACACATAACTGTATGTATGTATATGCATAAAGTCTCCTTTTTCAATAACTACTACACTGAGGTGTAGGGGAGGGCAATACTCCTTTCCCTGGATTGCTCCACTTACTTGATCTGTACTTTATAATGCTGAGTGTTAAGCAAGGAGGCTTCAAGTACCATTTTTAGTCTTTGGTATGAACCCTGGTCCTCTGTACCATTGGCAAACAAATTTGGTATTTTTTTTCATATATATAACCCCACCAGTATTTTACATTTTTTTATTCTTTAAATTTAACTTTTTTTTCTCAGCCATGAAGAAATACAAACCTACTGACTCAACCACCAACCCATCTTTGATCTTAGCAGCTGCTAACATGCCAGATTATGATGAATTAATGTCAAAAGCTATTCAGTGGAGTAGAACCCAAGGAGGGTAATTATTTATTCATTTCCTACTAAATTTTAACTTTATCTTTGATAAAAACATGATCTGTCAAAATGAATCAGAATGGTTTTTACAAAGTATTAATGGATTTCCCTGTTTGTATTATACATGTTGCTATGAATAGGTTGTTCTTATCCATATATTTACCCCCTTTACTTTTTTCTTTGACTTTTTCTATTAAAAAAGAAATAGTCCTCCTTTGTGATAAGGCATTTTCGGTGATGTTAGTGTTTATTTTGAATCTAGGATATGAATTCAAAGTTACTGTAATGGTGATTTGATAAATTTGGTGACTTTTCCTCGAAGCTGAAAAAATGCATTGCGTCATTTATCTTTTGTGTTAGTGGCTATTTATGTGATTGTTATTATTGCATATGAATACACATCAGTTATTATGTATATAAAGCCTCATCCAAAGTGATCCAAAGTAGTTTGCTAATGACCATTGGAAGAAAAACAGTGATTGGGTGGGGGTAGTCCCCATAATGTAATGGCTAAAGTGTTGAACTGTAGCTTCAAAGTGAGTTTGAATGTCAGTTATACTATTGCATTCACTTTCAGACTAATGCCCTTTGGGGAAAAGTGTGAAACCTCTTATCATTGCAGCTATTGGTTAATTATTATCACTGTTCTTCTACAAGGAGGGCTTAAAATAAACCATGAAGATTGATATGCCTTTTAAACAAAGAAACCAATCATTTGGTTGGAGCATATTGAGCAGAACTTTGTGGGTGATAGGAAAAGAAAATAAGCTCTGCTTTGGAAAGGTTTTGACAACAGAAATATGTGACTTGTGACGAAACAAATCTTTCAGCATTTATCATGACTGATGTGACATCAAGTTTAATAGCGTTTTTTCCCCAATATTCTTACAGTCCTAAATTATACCATTATGCCTCCTCATAACTCCTAGTGCTTCATGGCGACCGTAATTGAGGGTGACCTGAAGGCTCACTTTTCAATAGCTACTACACCAAGGTGTAGGGGAGGGCACTACTCCTTTCCCTGGATTGCTCCACCTTACCCTTGATACGTACCTTATATTACTGAGTGTTAAGCAAGGAGGTATCAAGTACCATTTTTAAAGTCTTTAGTATAACGTGACCTTGGATTGAAACCAGGTCTCCCGGACCATTCGCGAACACTCTACCCACTAGCCCAATGAGCCGGGTAAATATTTGCTATTATTTTTTATTTTTATTTTTTTTTCCTTAAATTCTTGTTCTAAGAGAAATTTATTATTATAAACACATATGATTTTTTTGAATTAGACCCATAACCAATCTCTGTTAGTGGGTTTAGAATTTGCTGACTGTATTCCCTGTAGAAGGTTAAGAGCTCCCTGCCCTCCCTCATAAAGAGGTATCCTAGGTATGACACCAAATTGCATCTAATAGTGAGGTCCAAGTTCTGGGGATTACTCTTTGTGATCCTTTGTCACTCCCAGGGTCATAGGTCAAATGAAAGTTTTCAGTATTTGATAGGAATACTTGATATTATATAACTGTAAATTATTTGTATTAAAGATAGTGACATGAAGCTATAATTATTTACTATAGATTACACTGGTCAACAACAAATTTTTTTGTCTGTTTTTTTTTTTTTTTTTTTTTTTTTTTTTAGTTGATTTTGGACAAATCTGATGCGCTGAATCCAAAAATCACATTAGTTTTGCTCAATCAGGTTAAGTTTTTGAGCTATGGCCACATGTCGTTTTTTTACGTTTTTGTTCACATGTACGCATGTGTGGAGCATTTTAAAAGTTGGTGGGGGTAAAATGCCTTGTCGAATAATTGTTTTGCTTTTATTTTAATGACAAGAAGTATTCAGATCCGATAGTTCTGGGTGATTGTCAAATAGGGATCAGTTTGAAGTTATAAAATCATGTTTTCTGTGCATGTGGGATAGTAGGGACTGTGCTCAGCATTACACGAAGAAGGACTGGCCTTTGCGGGAGGAATTGGTGCCTTGCCAAAAAAAAAGGAACGTCATCAACAACCCACTGGTGGACAGACGGAATACTCTTCCCACTGCTGCACATCAAGCTCAGCTTAATCAAGCAGGTCACCAAGGCTCTGGACAAGGATGGTGACTGCTTCACTGACTTGTGCCAGGGTTTTCCAGGATTGACCATGGAGAAGTTGAAAGCTGGCATCTTTGATGGTCCTCAGATCTGGCAGCTCATCAGAGATCCAGCTATGGGTAAATAGTAGGACAGACTGGTTCTTCAGCCTTGGTGAGGCAACTAGTCTAGGAGAAGGAAAACTCTGAATTCAAATCTGTTAAACTCCGCTTAAAAAATTGACCTTGTGTCATATCCTGCCCGAGCGGAGGGGTTGGGTAAATAGGATCAGAGATCCAGAGTTCGAAAACTCAATGAACGAAATGGAACTGGAAGCATGGAAGGCATTTGTTCTGGTAGTGAAGCACATTCTTGGCAACAATAAGGCCAGAAACTATGCAGAACTTGTCAACAGCATGCTGATTGCTTTCAGAAACCTGGGCTGCAACATAAGTGTCAAGATGCACTACCTATTTTCACATATGGACCAGTTTCCTGGAGTGACAAGCAGGGGGAGGGATTCTATCAGAAAGAGATGGAGACCAGGTATCAGGGTCACTGGGCAGCAGTCATGATGGCTGACTTCTGTTGGAATCTGAAGAGAGTCCTCCCTGCCGCTGAGCATTCCAGGAGTTCGAAGAAACGGAAGTTCAAGCCCTGAAGTTTGAACAATGGTGAAGCAACATGCAATTTACGTGTACTTACCTTTATCAATGCCCACCATTCAGTTTACAGTAATCGATGTTTCTATCAGGTAATCAATATATGTTGTTGGCAAAACATTTGTTTCTCTTAAAAACACATTTAGGATATGTGTTGACAAAAAATCAGCTGATAATGCCACAAAAATGTCAAAAGATCTGATTTTTTTTTCAAATCAACCTCGCAAAAAAATCTGACGTGATGGAGAGAAACGGATGCCATTTGCAAAAGTACCCTAAATCAGTTGTAGAAATCTAGACAACATTCAAAAAGTAAAAAATTGTTACCCAGTGTTATAAGTACTTGAAACCATGTAATTGTGTGCAAACAAATGCTTATCAAATAGAAATAGTTACTTTTGACCATATAATTGGGTATATGTTATTAGTATATGATAGGAATACTTGAAACCATACTACTGTGTACAAATTATTTTTATTAAATAGGAATACTTGAATAAATGTGTCTAAGCAAATGATCATTAAAAAAGTGTAATGGAACGTTAGAAATATAGTAATGATTGTAATCAAACATTTAGAAAGGCTTTAAATAATCCATAAAGAGTTGATATGCTGTTAAATAAACCAATAATGAACCAGGATGCATAAACTGCCTACACTGCACTGCCAGTTAAGTGCACATGGTAATTATCTTTATATACTATTGACCTTAATCAAATTTGATAGCAAAGTATTTGTAGCAACTATCATGCTAACCTGTGATAAAAAAAGGATAAGGGTTGTCGTGAATAAATGGGGGGAAAAAACTTCTGCAGATTAGAGAGGAAGCAGTTTGTCCAAGTTGAGACAGATGGACAAAGTGAAGAAAGAAAAGAAGGGCGGAGAGAAGAAAGATTACTCTGCCAGTAAGCCTCGGACTTGATTGTGACCCCCCCACCTCGACAATTTTTTTTACTTCAGTGTTGTTGTTCCTTTATATTTCCCTGGCACTGATGTACAAATTTGCTCAACATCCCCTTAAAGTCTCTAAAAGCCATTTCTAAAGTCCTAACAACATCTACCAGAGGCAGTGCAGACTGTAGGAGAGCAGTAGGGTAAAAAAAATGGTTGCGTTCAATGTTTTTTATGAAT
>CAUZXS010004682.1:0-22500 GCA_963585895.1 Sepioteuthis lessoniana
GCTGAGCACGGCTAGTACTTCCTTTGTATGACTTCCTTTGTAATACACTAACGTTTACCTATCACCCGTTGTTTTGAGTTGTTCTTCCACCGGTCTTATCTAAAGACCACAACAGTTATTTAATGCCAAAGCCATCTATCAAGAAGAACAGCAGTGATGCTATTTAACCCATAGCTGGGAGGATTAGGGGGTTCATACTTTTCCCAAGGGTATTTGTCCGAAAGTGAATGTAATAACGCGAAGTTCGAACTCGCTTACTACGATTCCGCAGACCAGTGCTATAACCGTAACACCACGAGGACACCCCACCTTATTCCGATGGTTGAGGAAATTGCATTTGTTTTTTCTTGGAAGAAAAATACTATATAAAAGAAAAGCTCAAGAGTGGTCGGTAAATGCCAAGTATTTGTCGCTGCCTCCCACCAGACACGACTTGACACAAGGTCAAAAGCCCGAAGGCCGATTAAAGTGGGGATAAAGGGGAGGGGAGGTCGGGAACGAGCCGAGACTCGAACCCAGCTTGTCTGTGCTGCTCATCGGCTCACTTAGTGCAATGTGAGCCTGATGAGGCAAGCAGTTTCACGAACCCAAATGTGGGTCCGGGCACGTATGCCAGTTTGCGGCTTAAACTAGACGCATGGTCTAGTGCCGTGCATGGGGGACAAAGGAGACAAAAATGCAGCTCGCCCACCCGAAGGTAGCCTAGTCGAAACTAGGTGCCTAATTAAAGGCCCCAAGTCTGCCATTGTTCCTTTTCCAGGGCCACGCTCCGGACCGAAGTCCAGAACAGGCCCCCGGCGCTCGCCGAGGTCGGTAAATGCCAACTTGTAATAAACTATTTACTTTGAAATTTGGCGCCTCGTGAGCTATGTGTCTCAAAGTGCCATGCGCATAATAGTCACGTGAGTGAAAAAAAGGACAAAAAAAGGTGGGTACATGTTTGTTTACCTCGACTGAAATAATTGCAAGCAGATAAAATACAAAGGACAGTGGCCTAATAAGAACTAAGATATTATACTAATGATGCTTTGCACGGTGACTCAGATTCCTGCCGGTGATATAGCAATCATCAGAAGGTGATTTCAAAAGCAAGTCATTAATTTTCATAAGAGTTGGCAACTAAAATGTTCACACTGAAAAAAAAAGTAAAGAGAAGAATAAAGTGAAATATAAAAGAGAACGCTATCCAAGACCTATCAATCTATCTATGAGGATGTTCATATCTATATATACATCAATCTATGATCTATCTACCACGTTATCTATCTATCTATCTATCTATCTATTTGAATGATCATACATATCTATCTATCTATCTATCTATCTATCAGTGTGTTGAAATCGCTGTGCCTATGAATATATATATATATATATATATATATATATATATATATATATGTATATACTAATCTAATATCTACTAGCATTCACGGTACCAGAAAAAAAGAAAAAACAAAACCGCCAGGAACAAGAGATAAAAATATCTCGAATAACCACCCGGGGGAAAAAATATTATAGGACAAAAAGAAAGAAAAGGCCAACCCCGTCACACCCCTTAAAAATATCAAGAGATATGCAATCAGTTGGTCAAAAGAAAACTAAAACCTTCCGTGAACACTGCAATGCTACAATTACAAGAGTGCTCAACGCGAGTAAAGCCAATTATAAAATTAACTTAAATCACGAGTCGGAAATCTTCAACTAAAGTTTCACCTAAGGATGATCAGGAAGTCTAACTCCGAGTCGGAGTTAGACTTCCTGATGATACGTTAAGGTGAAACTTTAGTAGGAGATATCCGACTCGCGATTTAAGTTAATTTATATATATATGTGTGTGTGTGTGTGTGTGTGTGTGCGTATATATATATATACGAGGATCATTAAATAAGTTTCCAGACTTTTTTCACACGGACACAATTTTAAATGCCTGTACAAAAAAAAAGGCTGGAAACTTATTGAATGCACCACGTATATATATATATATATATATAGCCCAGTCGGCTGGAGTTGTACAATTCACCGACTGCTTCTCTGTAGAGGAGTAAGACTCCTTCAATGAGTGTTCTGGATATGACACTAAATAATCTGATGGTGAGGCTCCAGTGATGCCGAAACTTTGGAGAATGCAGATTACCCTTTTATTGCTATTGCTCCCAGGTTCACTCTGGCCTGGAGTGTCATCACCTGATTGTGTTCCATCTATGAGTCAAATACAACTAACTTGTGAGCTTATGGTAAACTGAATTGTTTGAAATACAACTGTTTATATGTATAAAAATAGATTTGGCATTAAATAACCAACAACAGTTGATTTGCCATAAAACTAAACCAAACCAAACTAAAAGAAAGTTCTTTTTTATCAAAATGATTTGCTTCAGCATTAAATAACCCAAAAAGAGTTGATACTCCGTAAAACAAAGCAAGCAACCAACCAACCAATATATACACACTTACATATATATATATATATATATATATATATAAATTGCGAGTCGGGACTATCCTACTTACTATTCGCTGTTTTAGGCGAAACTGTTGTTGGAGAGTCCCGACTAACGATTTAATTTTTGTAATTTGCTCTATTTAGTATTGAGCACTTTTTGTAATTGTAGCATTGCAGCAGTTTGCGTTGGGTTTTTGTTCTTTTGACCTACTGATTACATATCTCTTGATTTTTTTCAACTGGTGTGATGAAGTTGGCCTTTTCTTTTTTTTCTTTTTTTTTTCTCCCTATAATCTTTTTCTTTTTTCCCCAGGCAGTGATTCGCGATTTGTTATCTCTGAATTCTAGCGGGTTTTTTTTCTTTTTCTTTGTCACCGTGAATGCTGGTAGATAGTAAATTAGTATATATATATATATATTGGTTTGTACATATCTATCTAGCTAGTAATGCCCATTTTCCAGTCAGTTTTCTATCTCTCCAGGGAGATTCCGCTTGGTGGAGGGATCAACGTGTTGGATTACAACATAGTCGTAAATATGTGCGAACTCCTGACATGCCACTATGTTCACTCTCTGAATATTATCCTTGAATAATGTGTATATATATACCCAACTCCTCTGCTCGGGCAGGATATGACACAAGGTCAATTTTTAAGCGGAGTTTAACAAGTTTGAATTCAGAGTTTTCTTTCTCCTAGACCAGTTATAATATAATTGCCGAGGGATTTCGTTTTATATATCTTGCCTTTCGGTTTAGTTAGGCTGAGAACCTCTCGCGTAACGCATGGGTTAGTTAGGTGCCACATTAACGCAGGTGTTCACGCGCTCGCGGAGAGGATGTGCCATTCAGAGATGTCAAAATGAAAATCACAGATAGGAATTGGAACCAGGGTATTTGGGTGACGTCATGCACCGGAAGCGTGGGCTGATATTTGAGAAAAAGCAGGTAGTTGAGTTCCTGCCTGGGAAGAAGAAAGTTGACTTTCAGAGCTGGGTGAGGTCAGACGACTTTGTGCGCAACGGCCACCGCGAATTGGTTGGGTTGAGAGCTGAAGATGTAAAAGCAGTCAGCATAGAAATATTGTGTCTGTCTCTCCTTATGTCGAAAAACCTTTAAACTCAAAAAGGTGAATAAAAGTTTCGTACTTGAACCAATTTCGTAAAGTTTGGTGTTTTTAGATTCCCTATGTCTATTTCACATATCCATGTATCATGGGTATGCTACACAGTTGCCTCACCAAGGCTGAAGAACCCAGTCTGCTCTACTATTTACCCATAGCTGGAGGGAGAATAATTGGATTCATACCTTTCCCAAGGATATTAGTTCTATGTGAAATGCAATCAGTCTCGTCCAGGATTTGAACTCCAGTCGCCGTGTCAATTTCCTACGACGATAACCATTTAAGCACCTCCATAATAAATAAAGGTAATGGATACGGCGACACGAGTTCAAATCCTGGACGAGACATAGCATTTCACATAGAACTAATACCCTTGGGAAAGGTATGAATCCAATTATTCTCCCTCCAACTATGGGTAAATAGTAGGGCTGACTAGGTTCTTCATCCTTGGTGAGGCAACTAGTCTAGGAGAAGGAAAACTCTGAATTCAAACCTGTTAAACTCCGCTTAAAAATTGACCTTGTATTATATCCTGCCCGAGCGGAGGGGTTGGTAAATATGATTATGAATAATGTATAAATCATTTAATCTCCACCGTCAACTGTGGCTTAAGACGTACCCCAAATCTTTTTTTTTTTCTTTTATAGAGATGGCTTTGGTAGTGAATAAACCACGGATGTTGATATGCCATCAAAAATAAATCAAACTGAATTCTTCCGTTTACCTCGCCATTAATTTAAATCTATAGAAGTCTGTATATATCTTTCTACTTATCTATGTATTTTAAATCTATATATCTATTATTAGAAGCTTGTTTCAGGTCAAACAACTTATTTTCCTATCGATTATCAAAAATTAACAAAGCTTGTTTTATTTGGTTGCCGTCTTTTTAACTCAGTTGACCTGATGGGGTATAAACTCTTTTCTCCAGAAATCTCAACTGAATGGCAATTACTGATGTTCTAAATTGAAACATTAATATTATTTGCATAAATATTTAGTTAATTATATTATCAGTCTGGCTAATTAGTTGAATGTGAACATCTCTAAGTAAACAAATACACTCATATATGTACGTGGTTCATTCAATAAGTTTACAGACTGTTTTTGTAAAGGTTTTTTAAATTCTCGTAGACTCTTGAAAATTCAGTATGTTATTGCTATACATGTTATGAGATGACTGACCAATTCTTATGATTTCAGCTTCAAATGAACAGCTACAGCAGGAATTGGAATACACCCAACTAAGGCCTGATTGTCACAGCTGGTGAATTTCAAAAATTAAATCTGGACGTGAGGACACTTTAGAAGAACGATATGCAATAAAATTTTGTTTTAAACTTGAAAAAAATGCATCGGAAAAGAATGGAATACTTCAGACTGCTTTTGGAGCATCTTGCATGAATCGATCATCTGTTTTTGAGTGGCATAAGAGATTAAAGGAAGGCAGAGAGTCTGTGAGGGATGATGAGATGTGTGAGGGGAGTAAGGAAGTCAATACATCAGAGTTGATTGGCCAAAGGGTTAGGGTTAGGGTTACAATGTTGAGGTTTTAAGCGAGTTCAGGAAGAAATCCCTTGGGAAGAGGCCAGCTCTGTTCAAATCGGGTCAGTGACATTTCCACCTGGACAGTGGACCAGTTTACTACTCCATCCTTGTCACAGACAATTTGACCAAGATGGGCATCAAGACAGTTCGTTACCCTCCCTTTGTTCCAGACCTTGCTCCCTGTGACCTTTGGTTATTCTCTAAGTTCAGAGGTTGTCGTTATGAGACAATTGAGGAGATGAAAGAGGCTGTGACGAAGGTCATTGACATGCTCACACAAGAGGACTTCCTTGGGGCCTTCCAGAAGTTGTTGGAACGGTACAACAAGTGCATTTCAGCCGGGGGAGATTACTTCGAAGGGGACTAGAGTTTCATGTGTGTACTATCGATAAAAGTGCCTATACGAAAAAGTCTGGAAACTTATTTATGATCCTTGTATATATATATATATATATATATCTGTGTACGAAAATAAGCACCACCTACCCGGGAAGCAGTGTCTCATCAACCGGAACTGACATCGACACGCAACAAACAAAGGCATGGACAGCTAACGATTGGCTATCGGCCATATGGATGTCTGACCTGACCGAGAAAATAAAACGCAGTTTCTTCCAAGCAGCGGCCACGTCGATACTGCTATATGGATGCACTACTTGGACGCTAACAAAACCGCTGGAGAAAAAGCTTGACGGCAACTACACAAGAATGCTGCGAGCAATATTAAACAAGTCCTGGAGGCAACACCCCACAAAGCAGCAACTATACGACCACCTAAAACTCATCACGAAAACTATCAAAGTTAGACGAAATAGATATGCAGGACACTGCTGGAGAAGCAGGGACGAGCTCATAAGTGATGTACACCTATGGACCCCCTCTCTTGGTTGAGCAGGGTGACCTGCTAGAACCTACATACAGCAGCTCTGGGAGGATCCGGGATGTAGCCCTGACGACCTGCCAGAAGCGATGAACGATAGGGTGGAGTGGTGAGAGAGGGTCAGGGATATCCGTGCTGCTGGCATGACAAGATGAGGATATATATATATATATATATATGTATATATATATATATATATATACATATATTCGCATGCATATATATGTATATTGCTTATATATTTTTCTCATTAAGGGTTTTTGGATTATTGTCTTCATGTTTATTGTTATTTCCACAACTTTTCGGCCGATACGTCCTTTCGGCCTTCTTCAAGTGTTTGTCGAAATCGGGAGCCTACATGGAACTTCGAACTACGTCTTTTATAGTATCCACGGGGCCCGCCTGTTCTGATAACCCGGTACAAGTGTTAAATATTCTTGCATTGTTCCTCGCCTGCAGTCAGGATTGAATCATCAAACTTTGTCTCAGAAATTTAAACAACTTCCTTTATATATATATATATATATATATAAATAAAGGAAGTTGTTTAAATTTCTGAGACAAAGTTTATATATATATATGTATATATATATAAATTCCTCTGCACGGGCAGGATGTGGCACAAGGCCAATTTTTAGCTAAATTAACAGTTTTAAATTATAATTTTTCCTTCTCCTGGGTTGGTTGTCATCTCAAATTTAAAGATTCCAGTTTGCCCAACTATTTTACTCGTAGCAGTAGTAGTCCTATGTGAAATTCAATCAACCTTGCCCACCATTCAAACTCGCGTCGACGTGTCGTTTTCTTACGACGATAACGATTCCAACATGGGCAACTCCTGAGTATATATATATACGAGGTGCCTTCAACAACTTCCCAGACTTTTTTCGTATTGGCATTTTTATTGATAGTACACACATGAAACCCTAGTCCCCGTCGAAGTAATCTCCTCCGGCTGCAATGCACTTGTTCTACCGTTCCAACAACTTCTGTATATATATATATATATATATATATAAAGTTTTGCCAAATTTAGTTAAAGACCCCAGAACTATATTTTTTATTATCTTTGTATTTTATTTTTTCTATATGTCTTGCTTGTTTCTTTCGATCTGAAAGCGAACCTGTCCAAGATCATGTCCCCAAGAGCTTTTAATCATATGGATCGATTGTCTTCAGGTGGAATTTGGCATTATATATATATATATATATATATATATATATATATAACGCTGAGTGCTGAGCAAGTATAATATCACAATATGGTCATAACTCTGAATTCTGAGCCACTAAAACTGGTGAGTATGGAGTATGCTGTAAAGTTGTCCATCCAAATGAGGCGATTATCTCCCTCTTCTTGTTACTTGTGTGTGGTCGAGCAAGGAGGATATTATCGATTGGCAAGATTTAGAGCCTTTAGACTATCATCTATTTGGCCCCATGAAATAGGGTTTAAGAGACAAATCTCATGCCAGTAGCGAAGAAGTAAAAACTGCAGGGATAAAGTGGCTCAAAGAACAGTCAAAAGAATTTTACGTGACAGGGTTACATGCTCTGTTTCGAAGGGGGAACATTGGTACCAAGAGAAACCTGCTAAATCCGATTAAAAATTGACCCTGGGTCATACACTTCTCGAGAAGTACGGATGTAAGCCACAGTGGACCAGCTCCATCTGATGTTTGATACATGTTCCCATGTGGGTAATTACATCTGCACTAAAGAAAAAGGTATTACTTTTAAACTCAACCTTGTATATATATATATATATATATATCATGCCGCTAGCATGTATTTTCCTTATCCTCTCACGCCATTTGTCTCAATTGTCCTTTCCATTCGACAGGTCTTCTAGACTACATCTTATGTCTGTACAGACCTGTTGTAAATAAGTTCTAGCTGGTCGCCCAACACTTGCTCGTCGGTGTGAATGTGTTTAGAGAAATACGTCACTTCTCCTGTAGTGTCCCGTATTATTTGTTTGTCTAATTTGGTTGGTTTTTAGAGATGGGTGATAGGTGGCCACACAGTTGCAGTTTTGTGGACTGTTGCTGCCAGGATTTTTAAATATAGCTCGTAGCATTCTTGTGCAATTGCTGTCAAGCTTTTTCTCTATACGTTTTTTTCAGCGTCCATGTGGTGCATCCATACAATAATATTGACACGACCACAGCTTGGAAAAAATTGCGTTTTATTTTATCGGATTGGTTTTACTTCTCTATGACCGAATACCTATCGATAGCTGACAATGCTTTCGCGATTCCGGTATTGATGTTATTTTCCGTTGATGAGACGCTACTTCTGAGGAAGGTGAATTTATCAATTAGTATCAGGGAACCAGTTTTTAATATGGAGAAGTCTCCTCTTAGATTTTGATTGAAGCACGTGGACTCTTTTACTGAAAATTCAGTATGTTATTGCTATACATGTTATGAGATGACTGACCAATTCTTATGATTTCAGCTTCAAATGAACAGCTACAGCAGCAATTGGAATACACCCTACTAAACCTTGATTGTCACAGCTGGTGAATTTCAAAAATGCAATCTGACACTTTAGAAGAACGATATGCAATAAATTTCTGTTTTAAACTTGAAAAAATGCCACGAAAAGGTATGGAATGCTTCAGACTGCTTTTGGCGCAGCGGATAGAGGCATTGAGTCTCTACAGTTCCAGGTGAGCATTGTCAGAAGATAGCGGTTTCAATTACTACCACAAAGGACTTCCATGTAGCCTTCCAGAAGTTGTTGGAACGGTACAACATGTGCATTGCAACCGAAGGAGATTACTTCGAAGGGGACTAGAGTTTCATGTGTGTACTATCAATAAAAGTGCCCATACGAAAAAAGTCTGGAAACTTATTCAATGATCCTCGTATATATATATATATATATATATATATATATATATATATATACCATTTTATTGAAGTCGACTTAAAAAGCATAATCCAAATAATCCCGATGTACAATCGGAAGTAAAAAAGGCTATCATATTTACCTAAGCCGAGATATTTATGAACATGGATATATATATATATACATATATATATATATATATATATATATATATATATATATATATATAAAGCTTTCTTTTTTATATACATAGGTATCATACAATGACTGATGTTTATACAGCATCATTGCTTCGATCAAAGCCTTCATCAGATGATTACTCTAGTTTCAGGCATGATTTCGGGGCCGAAGTATCATTACCACTAACCCAGAGCCCCCAATAGTAATTCATGATACCACCAGATTTTATTTAATTGACATCACTGTGGAATTGCTATATCCACGCTGATGCATTTAGAGCCTTTAAGTATTTTCTCTTGGCTGATGGAGAAAGTCTAAGATTAGTCAAGAATACGGACGTTGAGTTGCTAACGAAACCTCAGCATCCGACCTTGATAAGAAATATGTTGGTTATCCAGCCATTTCTCTCTCTCTCTCTCTCTCTCTCTCTCTCACACACACACACACACACAGATATATATATATATATATATATATATATATATATATATATATATATGTATTTGGAAGTGCCTGTGGTGTAATGGTTATCGTAGCAGGATATGGACACGGCGACACGAGTTCAAATCCTGGACGAACCTGATTGCATTTCACATAGGACTAATACCCTTGGGAAAGGTATGAATCCAAATATTCTCCCTCCAGCTATGGGTAAATAGTAGGGCAGACTAGGTTCTTCAGCTTTGGTGAGGCAACTAGTCTAGGAGAAGGAAAACTCTGAATTGAAACCTGTTAAACTCCGCTTAAAAATTGACCTTGTGTCATATCCTGCCCGAGCGGAGGGTTTGGTAATTATGTAATATGTTATATATATATATATATAAATCCTTAAATACCTTACTAAGGTGAAATCTATTCCTCGATTTTAACAGTTAAAAAGAAAAGTATTTCTGTTAAAATCGGATTTGATGAACCAGTTGAAGTATATATATATATATATATATATATATATATATATACAATCAGTTGATAACTGGTAAAATAAATATCTAATGGAGTATATCGTCAATCGCTTTCAGTATGTCTTCAAGGCTATATCCAGTATCGGTACAGAGCTGTTGTATGTAGGTTCTAGCTGACCGTCCTACCTTTATTCGTCTATGTGAAGGGGTCCACAGGAGTATGTCCCTTATGAGTTCGACTCTACTTCTCCAGCAGTGTCCCGCATGTCTAGTTTGCCTTACTTGGCTATTTTTTTTTGATAGGTGGTAAGTGGCTGTACAGTGGCTTCTTTGTGTGGTGCTGCCTCCAGGACTTGTTTAATATTGATCGCAGTATTCTTATGTAATTGCCGTGAAGAGCTTGACGGCAATTACACAAGACATATGAATGTATATATATATATATATATATATATATATATATATACGTGTATGTATATGTGTGTGTGTGTGTGTGAACAAACTGAGAACTGACGAGATCTCAATTGCTAATTCTTAATTTCATAAGTGTCATTTGAATTTGAATTTAATAGTGGGATGATATTGTCACTAGATAGTCGTGTGAATATTTTTTGTCTTTTATGATGAAATAACGAAATTCTAAAACTGGTAACCAGGACTGATCATCAAATGAACGCTGTGAACTATGGGAGACTACCGACTGTGGACTGAACTGGTGAACCAATTTTTAATCTCGATCCTAGCTTTATGTTTTTATTCACACAAGAGACCAATTTTATTGAGATAGCATTTCTTAACATCATTATATATATATATATATATATTCATTTATTTGTGTGTGTTTGTGTGAGAGAGAAAGAGAGAGAGGGGAAAATATATTGATGTGTAAAAATAATTGCATTGATGAAAATGGAGAAAAAAATTATATTAAAATATTTATAGGTTTGCAAATATTAACAAGCAAATAGCTGATAGAGAGAATTATTTTCTGTTTCATCATCACGCTTCTCCAATTGGGAAGAATAAGCAAGAAGCCCCAGGAGGCAGTAAAGCTGTTATCAAACAATCTTTCGTTTTTTTCTTATAAATAAAAATAGATAAAAATGTGTGTACATGATATATATATATATATATATATATATATATATATATATATATATATATATATATATATATATATATATAATGTACTCACATTTATTTATAAGCAAACAATATATATATATATATATTGTTTGCTTATGGTTGAGGTGCACACGATCTAATTAGTGAAAAGGTTTTCCAGTTCCTGTGGCCACATCTCGCAAGCAATGCTAATTCTTGCGTCTATTTTGTTTTCTGATGGTTTTGGGGTAGGAGTGTGTTGTATGAGCGTGCTTGGTTTCTCTTTTTCAGTAATTGATTATTTGCTCTTAAGAAGAAAAAAAATCTGTTCGAGATCTGAAATTTAATATATATATATATATATATATATATATATGTATGAATCCACTGCTTGCGAAACAAGCTCTCATTCAAAATATTCATTGATCATTGATGATATAAAACAATGCCATGTTTGTACTCACATCCCCCTACAATTACCAGCAAAGGTCGAAGATACAGGTAATCGGAGCGTAACATCGGAGATTTCCGAAAATTTTCGTGCGGATTTCATCCTCATTTGCATCGTCTAACTCGTGAGCAAGTAAAATAATTTAACCCCAAATATTTGTCTGCCAACCTCAATGAATTCAACTGAAAAGAAAATGTGCTACCTTAGCATATCCGAGGATCATTAAATAGGTTTCCAGACTTTTTTCGAATGGGCACTTTTTTGAGAGTACACCCATCAAACTCTAGTCCCCTTCGAAGTAATCTCCTCCGGCTGCAATGCACTTGTTCTACCGTTCCGACAACTTCTTTAAGGCCCCATGGAAGTCCTCTTGTGTGGGCGTGTCAATGACCTTCGTCACAGCCTCTTTCATCTCCTTTATTGTCTCATAATGACAGCCTCTGAGCTTAGCGAATAACCAAAAATCATAGTGAGCAAGATCTCGACTATAGGAAAGGTGAGGAACTATCTTGATGCCCATCTTGGTCAAATAGTATGTGACAAGGATGGAGTTGTTGACTGGTGCATTGTCCTGGCGGAAATGCCACTGAGCCGAATTGAACAGTGCTGGCCACTTTCCTAGGAATCTCTTGCTGAACTCCCTTAAAACCTCAGCAGAGTAACCCTAACCGCAACCCTTTGGCCAATCAACTCTGGTTTATTGACTTTCGTACTCCTTGCACACATCACATCATCACTCACATACTCCCTGCCTTCCTTGAATCGCTTATGCCACTCAAAAACTGATGCTCGCTTCGTGCAAGATGCTCCAAAAGCTGTCGGAAGCATTCCATACGTTTATGTGGCATTTTTCCAAGTTTAAAACAGAATTTTATTGCATATCATTCTTCTAAAGTTTCCTCACATCCAGATTGCATTTTTGAAGTTCACCAGCTGTGACAATCAGGCTTTAGTAGGGTGTATTCCAATTCCTTCTGTAGCTGTTCATATGAACCTGGAACCATAAAAATTGGTCAGTCATCTCATAAGATGTATAGCAATAACATACTGAATTTTCAAGAGTCTACGACAATTTTAAATGCCTGTACAAAAAACACCCGGAAACTTATTGAATGCACCACACACACACACACACACACACATATATATATATATATATATATATATATATTATTAACCGAAATCTAAAAGACAGAAAAATAACAAGGAATCATGAAAATAAAATAAAAAATAATAAAGTGTCCCTTTGCCTTTAACAAAACTTGCTGCAATAATAACTTGTTGTCTAAATATACGCTCTTCAATATATATATATATATATATATATATATATATATATATATATATATATATATATATTCGGAAATGTGTTTTTAAGCTAGAAAAAAATCTTTAAACTCTGGCACGAATTTTACACACTACTTATTTAAGAAATTCTGACTGTTTTAAAAGACACATTCGAGTATGATACGGTAAACTATAAATTTACAAAATGATATATTGCTATTGCGATTGTCGAATCCAAGATAGCATATATATATATTTATATATATATATATATAAATATATATAGAGAGAGAGTGTCTCGATATATAGGGGACCCATGTAACTACTAAAAGCTCTCCATTTAGAATGTTGAGTTCTTTTTGTGTCAGGTTTGAAAATAGTATACAATAACACGTTTTAATACTCAATCACAATGCCTTGGACAAAAGAGGAAAACTATTTTGCGTCACGACTTATTTGGAGACAAATTCATTCAAAATTGTCTCAATATAAATGCAACCCATTAATATGTGACTGCTAATAACTCTACTAATAATAATGTTGTGTTCTTTTTTGTTTCAGATTTAAAAACAGTCGATTAGAACACAATTACACAAGAATGCTGCGTGCAATCCTGAACAAGTCCTGGCAGCAACACCCCACAAGACACAAACTGTACGGCCACCTGCCCCCTATCACGAAAACTATTCAAGTTAGGCGAGCCAGACATGCAGGACATTGCTGGAGAAGCAGAGATGAACTCATAAGAGATGTACTCTTATGGATCCCCACACATGGCCGCGCAAAAGCAGGACGACCAGCACGAACGTACATTCAGCAGCTATGTGAGGATACAGGTTGTTGTCCTGAAGACCTACCTAGGGCGATGAACGATAGGGAGGAGTGGCGAGAGAGGGTCAGGGATATCCGTGCTGCCAGCACGATATGATGATGATGATATTGCCTTGGACAAGAGAGGAAAATATTTTGTGTTACGACTTATTTGAAGACAAAATCATTCAAAATTGTCTCTAAATAGATGCAGCCTATTAATACGATAATGATTTAGTACTGAGACTAGAAACCTAAAAAAAGATTACAAGCGGATATAATAACAATTGAAAAAAAACATTGATTTAATGTCTCTAGCTCAAAGGATACATTTTTTTACATGACATGTTCGAAATGACTGCCATTACGCTTGTCTCATCTATTTTAAAACACAGACCTCCAAATATTTATCCACTTTTTAAATTTGTCATCAAGACAATTTTTATTAAGTTGCATTGAAGTTTTATAATCAAAGTTAAAGAAAACAACTATGGTATATTCTTAATCCTTCTGATCCGAGCACTACTTATAACGGGAATGGACGGAATTGTAAATATCACTGATTTATTAGAGGTGTTCAAACTGATCACCACTCTATTCCCTTCATTGCTGATAATGCGTATGGATGGAATTAAAAACTTTACAAATCGTTTCAGTTAATATTTGGGTGCATTCTCTTACAATTGCTACTCTAAACTCATTGGTTGGTGTCTTCGTAATGTAATCTTAGTACGCGAGTTCGAATTCCAGTCGCGCTATTACATTCACTTTCGGTCAAATACCCTTGGGAAAGGTATGAACCCCCTAATCCTCCCAGCTATGAGTTAAATAGTACAACTACAGTTCTTCTAGGAGAATGGCTTTGGCATTAAATAACCTACAAAGGTTGATATGCCATTAACTAAAAACTAACCAACACGACACGAGATCAAATCCGAAACGAGACTGATTGCATTTCACATAGCACTAATACCCTTTGGAAAGGTATGAATCCAATTATTCTCCCTCCAGTTATGGATAAATAGTAGGGCAGACTGGGTTCTTCAGACTTGGTGAGGCATCTAGTGTAGGAGAAAGAAAACTCAGAATTCAAACCCGTTAAACTCCGCTTAAAAAACTGACCTTGTGTCATATCCTGCCTGAGAGGAGGGGTTGGTAAATATAGATAATACTGATGAGGATTTAAATTTAACAAGACACAACTATCCTTGGCACTAAGTAAGACAGCAAGAGTTTACATGCCATAAAACCAACTATAACAATATACGGTATTCACTGGCGCTAAAAAACTTATAAAGAGGATGATACATTATTTCTTATTTAGGAAAATGTAATTTTCCTTTTATAAGAACGTAAAAAAAAACTTATATACTTTGAAAGAAATCCAAAAGTCAATATCAAAGGTCAATACTAACCGAACATTCATATTGTTAAGATAATTGGTAAACAAGTTTCATGATTTGTCGGTGCATTGATCCAATTCTAAATGATGACATCTTTTGTCCACCTGTTGGGGTTAAAAGATCAGATCTTTGATTTTTGTTTTCGTTAAGTGAAAAGAGATTATTCCCAACAAGGTTATGCCTGGGATCCTTAATCAACCATACCACTTTATTGTAGTTTGATTGGATGAGCAATCAAAATCTGTACGTGGAAGGGATACACTTCTCACAGATCGGCGCATTTGATTAGATGACCAGTCAAAAAGCTGTAAAAATATACAAGATGATCTGTTAGCCAATCGGGAATGTTTATTCTCGGGAAAACCTCTATAAAAGTAAATGTTTTTTAGTGTTAGACGAGAGAAGAGATCTGATTTCCATACCAAAGACAAGAGAATAAGAAAAGAAATTTCCCCAAGAACTAAAGCCTCTTCAGCAAAAGCTGTTGTATATTGACCTTCGACCCGGCCAAACATGCCATTTCAAAGACGGCGGAAGTGACACATTCCGATGGCCAGTTATGGGAAGAAATCGCGTAGGCAGGCTTGGCTGACAATATGGGACAAGGTAAAATCCCACGGTACAGTCACAAACTGATGCACCGGAAGAGAGTGACCTGTGAACTGCATGACAGTTATTTCCGCTCAATGACGATCAACCATGCCATTCCAAAGACGGCGGAAGTGACACATCCCGATGGCCAGTTATGGGGAGATATTGAGTGGGCGATTGAACTATTATATAACTCGGTAAAGACAGGAAGTCAGTTAGTTTTGGAGGTCAGACCCGTTGGTGACAAAATGCGGTAGAGGGAGCAAGCACCCAGCAAAGTGGGCCCCCAGGCCTCCGGTTGAGCAGCAGCAGAAGAACGGGAAAGAAACACTGATGGCCATAAGAGTTGGGGTCAATATGTCGCAGTTCTGTTCGGTCTTCAACTCTCTCTCTCTCTCTCTCTCTCTCTCTCTCTCTCTCTCTCTCTCAGTAAAACCTTGAGTAACCCTTTTCGAACCTTTTCAAATAAAGTGAGAGGTATATTTTTTTAAAGAGGTGTCGCTCCTTGTCTTCATTGTGTCGTTGTGTTCTGCATGAATCTGCATATGACTATACAGCAAAGCCTCACTCTCCGAAAAACTGAATAAGATAGAAAAGCTGCACCAGCCAAATACCTCACTTATCTCTCAAACATAACAAAAACAACAATTTCTCTCAATTAGAAATATTTTATACATTATTTTTACACGATTATGTTTCGATAAATCATTATTAATGGTTAACGGAGAGTTTTTCTTGTTTTTGAGTTACCAACACCCTGGCAACTTCCTCCAACGAATCACCCGACCGTCAGAAGTTCCGGATAGATTGTGTTATTCCCCATCTGTGGATCTTTCAAACACAACGTGGTCACAGAAGGATCTGATAAACAACAACCCTGAAACGCATGTCACGGAACCAAAGCCACAAAAAAGTGCCGTAACAAGCATGGTATTACACAATGGACAAAACCAACCAACCATCCAACCAACCAACATCTACTGGACAGTTCAGCTTATATATTTATTCATATAACCAATAATTACGGCAGAAAGTTACGAAATATTTTTGTGTCATTTTCGAATGCTTTTGTCACCTTCACAACCTCGACAAAAGAATCCAAATTTGCTGTTCTGCGATCAAGGATTTCCATGCGTTCCGTTAGATTCCAAATGGTGCATCTATACATCAGTACTGTGACAGCCACTTCCTTGAAGAAATCCTTTTTCATCTTATCAGAAATCAAACTTTCAGGTGATGGATAGAATAACTGGTAGTCCAGGCCTTCCCTATACGTTTACTGGCGTCATTATCAGTTGATAAGATATTACTGCAGAGGTATTACTAACAACGGAAGGTACCTATCACGGTTTGAACTGCATCGGTTATGTGATATATGAGCCGGAAACTAAAATGAACCGGAATGTTGCAAAAATTCAATAAATTTACAGACTTTTTTGTGCAGGCATTAAAAATTGATCTAGACTCTTGAAAATTCAGTATGTTATTGCTATACATCTTATGAGATGACTGACCAATTTTTATGGTTCCAGGTTCATATGAACAGCTACAGAAGGAATTGGAATACACCCTACTAAAGCCTGATTGTCACAGCTGGTGAATTTCAAAAATGCAATCTGGACGTGAGGATACTTTAGAACAAAGATATACAATAAAATTGTGTTTTTAACTTGGAAAAAATGTCACAAAAACGTATGGAATACTTCAGACTGCTTTTCGACCATCTTGCATGAATCAAGCATTAGTTTTTGAGTGGCATAAGAGATTCAAGGAAGGCAGGGAGTCTGTGAGGGATGATGAAAGGTGTGGGAGGAGTATGGAGGTCAATACACCAGAGTCGATTGGCCAAAGGGTTAGGGTTAGGCTTAGGGATACCATGTTGAGTTTTAATGGAGTTCAGGAAGAGATTCCTTGGGAAAAGGACAGCACTCTTCCAATCGGGTCAATGGCACCAGTCCACAACTCCATCCTTGTCACAGACTATTTGACTAAGATGGGCATCAAGACTGTTCCTCACCCTTCCTATAGTCGAGACCTTGCTCCCGGTGACTTTTGGTTATTCCCTAAGCCCAGAGGCTGTCGTTATGAGACAACTGAGGAGATGAAAGAAGCTGTGACGAAGGTCATTGACATGCTCACACAAGAGCGCTTCCATGGGATGTTGCCGAAGTTGTTGGAACAGTACAAGTGCATTGTGCCGGAAGAGATTTTTTCGAAGGGTAGTTGAGTTTCATGCTTGCACTATCAATAAAAGTGCCCATAGGAAAAAAAGTCTGGAAACTTATTCAATGATCCTCGTATATATATATATATATATATATATATATATATATATTGATGTCTCGTACCTTTGTATATTGTGAAGTAGCGACATTTTACTTAGTGATTTTGATTACGTTCACTTTCACAATATAATTGTCTCAGCTTTTGGGGATAAATTCTTTTTTAGTTTAAAAAAGTTTTTTTCTACTACTTGTGAAAATATTTGCTTATTGATATATTGGTATGAAAGGATTTTACACCGAGGCCGGCCATAATTTATTTTTCAAACTTTTTTCATCCCAGATTTTATGGATGAAAATTCAGTGTTGTCGTGGCATATGATTTTTATTGTTGAGAGAGATTGTTTCGAATTTATCAATTTACTTTCTTTGTTTAATGGCGTATCAACCTTCATAGCTTATTTAATGCCAAATCCATCTTTATAGAAATACGGAGTGGTAGTATCTGATAGAGTAGTATCTATGGGCCAAATAAAACTGTTTAACATTTATACAATGTAACAAACAAATGACTAACGTTAAGTTGAATTGTTAGAAATAGAACTGTTTGATCATTTAACAGTGTATAAACAAATGACTGTTTAATTGAATTGTCAGTGGTTACGTGCTTCGAACTTCGATCGACAAAATCAGAGAAAATTGCTTCGAGCTGACACAGAAAAGAAGTAGAAGGTACCCCGCAAAAATAATTACCGATGCCGATTACGTCGATGTCATATTGATGCTGGCAAATACACCCAACCAAGCCGAAACACTACTTCATAGTTTGGAACGAGCCGCCGCAGGCATTGGCCTCCATGTCAATGCACACAAAACGGAATATATGTGCTATAATCAAACAGGCGACATCTCCACACTAGACGGAAACTCTCTGAAACTAGTAGATAAATTCATCTACCTAGGAAGCAGTGTCTCATCAACCGAAAAAGACATCGACACGCGGCTAACGAAGGCATGGACAGCTATCGATAGGCTATCGATCATATGGAAATCAGACCTAACCGATAATTGGAACGTGGTTTCTTCTAGGCAGCAATCTTATCGATACTGCTGTATGGATGCACTATTGGACGCTAACTAAACGGCTGGAGAAAAAGCTAGACGGCAATTCTATAAGAATGCTGCGAGCAATGTTGAACAAGTCCTGGAGAAAACACCCCACAAGGCACCAACTATACGGCCACCTGCCTCCCATCACGAAAACTATCCACGTTAGACGAACCAGACATGCAGGACACTGCTGGAGAAGCAGGGACGAGCTCATAAGTGATGTACTCCTATGGACACCCACATATGGCCGAGCAAAAGCGGGACGACCAGCACGAACATACATACAGCAACTATGTGAGGATATGGGATGTGGCCCTGAAGACCTGCCAGAGTTGAAGAAAGATAGGGAAAAGTGGCGAGAGAGGGTCAGGGATATCCGTGCTAGCGGCACGGCGTGATAATGATGAGGATGAGTGATCCATAATACTTGGAAAATTTTGACTATGTGATAACAAATGAGCAATGTTGAATAAAATTATTTGTGTTGATTAGCAGAACTTGAAACTCATTAACTCTAATTGAATTGAATTTCTAGTGTTGCATAACGGTGCTTTAAACCATTTAACCGTGAGAAAAAAAAATGACATAGAAATGTTTGAAATCATTTACGTGAATGCCAACAAATGATTAATACTGAATAGAACTATTCGTGTTAGAATATCTGGAACTATTTAACCACATTTACCAACCCCTCCGCTCAGACAGGATATGACACAAGGTCAATTTTTAAGCGGACTTTAGCAGTTTTGAATTCAGAATTTTCTTTCTCCTAGACTAGTTGCTTCACCAAGGCTGAAGAACCTAGTCTGTCCTACTATTTACCCACAGCTGGAGGGGCAATAATTGGATTCATACATTTCCCAAGGGTATTAGTGGTATGTGATATGCAATTAGCTTGGTCCAGGATTTGAACGAGTGTCGTCGTGTCCATTTCTTACGACGATAACCATTACACCAACTATTTAACTGTGTGCAAATAATAGTAATACTTATGTTGGAACGGTACAAGTGCATTGTGCCGGTGGAGATTACTTCGAAGGGGACTAGAGTTTCATGCATGCACTATCAATAAAAGTGCCCATAGGAAAAAATGTCTGGAAACTTATTCAATGATCCTCGTATATATATATATATATATATATTGATGTCTCGTACCTTTGTATATTGTGAAGTAGCGACATTTTACTTAGTGATTTTGATTACGTACACTTTCACAATATAATTGTCTCAGCTTTTGGGGATAAATTCTTTTTTAGTTTAAAAAAGTTTTTTTCTACTACTTGTAAAAATATTTGCTTACTGATATATTGGTATAAAAGGATTTTACACCGAGGCCGGCCATAATTTTTTTTTCAAATTTTTTTCATCCCAGATTTTATGGATGAAAATTCAGTGTTGTCGTGGCATATGATTTTTATTGTTGAGAGAGATTGTTTCGAATTTATCAATTTACTTTTTTTTTAATGGCGTATCAACCTTCATAGCTTATTTAATGCCAAATCCATCTTTATAGAAATACGGAGAGGTAGTATCTGATAGAGTAGTATCTGATAAATAGCAGTTATTAATTTAAAAATAAGACTACCCGCAAACTATTGGCTTATAAATCATATCAATAACTTTTTAACTTTATACTAATAGATGACCTCTGGCTCGTTTAAAATTATCTACAAATTATATGTTTACAAATCACATAAGTAAAGAGAGGATTTGGTTTTAAATAACCTATAATGGTTGATATGCCATAAACTCTACCAAACCCAATCATATATATTTAATAAATGTGTATAAAGAGGATTTGGCATTAATTAACCTACAATGGTCGATGTGCCATAAAACCAAACCAAATCAAATCACATATATTTAATATATATGTATAAAGAATATTTAGCGTTAAATAACCTACAATGGTTGAAATGCCATAAAACCCACCCAAACTAAATGATATATATTTAGTATATATGTATAAAGAGGATTTGGCATTAAATAACCTATAATGGTTGATATGCCATAAAACCCAACTAAACTAAATCATATATATTTAATACCTACGTATAAAGAGGATGATGTATTAAATAACCTACAATGGTTGATATGCCATAAAACCCAACCAAACCAAATCATATATATTTAATACCTCTGTATAAAGAGGATGCGGTATTAAATAACCTACAATGGTTGATATGCCATAAAACCCAACCAAACCAAATCCTATATATTTAATTTATATGTATAAAGAAAATTTGGCGTTAAATAACTTACAATGGTTGATATGCCATAAAACCAAGCCAAACTAGATCTCATATATTTAATATATATGTATACAGAGGATTTGGCCTTAAATAACCTACAACGGTTGATATGCCATAAAACCCAACCAAAGATACCAAAGCAAAGTAGGACTCCCCATTTTGGGCAAGACCTCCCCTCTGCAGAACATTCAGTCTGGCATTAAAATTGGTCCGTTTGAGAAAATGAAATGTTTATCTGTTTTTTGTTTTTTTTTTTGTTTTTATTGTTGTTGTTGTTTTTTGTTTTTTTAATGTGGAGGGTGTGTTTGTTTTGAGCTTTGGATGGCTAAAGACCACAAGTGTCGAACTCACTGCTCACTGGCATCAAGTAAACCAGAAAAGGTTGCCATGCCACAAAAACCAACCAACCAACACTGTACATTGCTGGTTGGAACTGTCCTCTTGTAAGCTATTCTAAGTTAACTCGAGCTGAACATTTGAGCAATTAATTTTCTGCAATTTCAGAGAAAATGTCGAACAGAGTATATTTGGAGTTTGAGGAGGCTGGGTTAGGCAAGGGAAGGGATGGTCGTACTGAGGTGAAGAGAGATCTTCCCCCGAATTATTCTGAGTGGGTTAGAGGTAGATGATTTTGTAAGATCACAGATTTGTCAATGACCTCATAGTAATTTGTCTGTCCTTAAAAAAAAACAAATTTGCATCTATCTTTTCATAACCGATATCTCTTCGACCTTATCTATCTATCTATCTATCTATCTTGCTAATACATATATATGTCTATGTGTGTGAGTGAGTGAGTGTGTTGTATACAAAAAGAACTAAAACATCGCTGATATATAAAAATATAATCTGCTTCTTTTCTTGTACGTATTGGTAGAGTAAGAAATAAACAAAGATGGCTGAAATGTATACTCACAGGGGCTACGGTGCGGTTTTTATATGAAACAAATCTACCTTTCTGCTTCGTTCTGCTGGGTCGACATCTTCCTTGCTTTATATAATTTTCTGGACGCCCACGCAATTTCTGTAGTCACAAACATCCTACCAACACGTTGCACATGGACACACCTCCTCTCTAGCAAGGCACCCACGCAACAATACGCGGCACTTACGCTGAGGAAATGCCTGCGCCATGTTTACTTTTAGAAGCAGAGGAACATCCTCTTGTTTTTTCTGCTTCAAGTGTCCGATTCTTCTAGGATGCCACTCATGCAATTTCCCTAGTATTTCCGCTTATGTGTCCGACTCCTCTCTTCTTTTGGGAACAGTTATATTTCCTGTCATGCTACCAATGCATTTACGTGGCATATCAAAAGAAGTCATCATGTCAATATACAATA
>CAUZXS010004682.1:25000-30000 GCA_963585895.1 Sepioteuthis lessoniana
GTTGCGCAGTTCAATTGTATCGATCTTCGTTTTGACTGTTGTTCTATAAATCAACAATCAATCAAACCATACAGACTGCACGGATTCTTTTAACTCTCAGTCGTAATTCCTCCAGATGTCACCCAGTGTCCGCACGGAGATGATCAATGTAACTTTTTGCTTGTCGGCTAACGCTGATGTGTCCACGTATTTACCCAACTTCTCCAACACGAGCAGGCAGCGACGTAGGGTCAATTTTTAAGCGAAAAACTATTTGAATTAGGGAACGTTCGTAGTGTAATAGAAACCATCGTAGGAAATGGACCTGGCGACACGGGTTCAAATTTTGGACGAGACTGTTTGCATTTCCCGCTGCGCTAATAAGTTTGGGAATGGTATGAATCCAATTATTATTTTGCAACTATAGGTAAATAGTAGGGCAGACTGCGCTCTTCAACCTTAGTATGGCTACGGTGTAGGAGAAGGAAAACTCTGAATTCAAACCTGTTAAACTCCACTTTAATTCCAATCCATCTATCTATCTATCTATCTATCTATGTCACTCCTTTCCTTTCTATCTATCTATCTATGTCACTCTTTTCCTATCTATCTATCTATCTATCTATGTCACTCTTTTCCTATCTATCTATCTATCTATCTATGTCACTCCTTTCCTTTCTATCTATCTATCTATGTCACTCCTTTCCTATCTATCTATCTATCTATCTATCTATCTATGTCACTCCTTTCCTATCTATCTATCTATCTATCTATGTCACTCCTTTCCTATCTATCTATCTATCTATCTATCTATGTCACTCCTTTCCTATCTATCTATCTATCTATGTCACTCCTTTCCTTTCTATCTATCTATCTATGTCACTCTTTTCCTATCTATCTATCTATCTATCTATCTATGTCACTCCTTTCCTTTCTATCTATCTATCTATGTCACTCTTTTCCTATCTATCTATCTATCTATGTCACTCTTTTCCTATCTATCTATCTATCTATGTCACTCCTTTCCTATCTATCTATCTATCTATCTATGTCACTCTTTTCCTATCTATCTATCTATCTATCTATCTATGTCACTCTTTTCCTATCTATCTATCTATCTATGTCACTCCTTTCCTTTCTATCTATCTATCTATGTCACTCCTTTCCTATCTATCTATCTATCTATGCCACTCCTTTCCTATCTATCTATCTATCTATCTATCTATCTATCTATCTATGTCACTCCTTTCCTATCTATCTATCTATCTATCTATCAATCAATGCCACTCTTTTCCTATCTATCTATCTATCTATCTATCTATCTATCTATCTATGTCACTCCTTTCCTATCTATCTATCTATCTATCTATCTATCTATGCCACTCCTTTCCTATCTATCTATCTATCTATCTATGTCACTCCTTTCCTATCTATCTATCTATCAATCAATGCCACTCTTTTCCTATCTATCTATCTATCTATCTATCTATCTATCTATGTCACTCCTTTCCTATCTATCTATCTATCTATCTATCTATGTCACTCCTTTCCTATCTATCTATCTATCTATCTATCTATGCCACTCCTTTCCTATCTATCTATCTATCTATCTATCTATCTATGTCACTCTTTTCCTATCTATCTATCTATCTATCAATCAATGCCACTCTTTTCCTATCTATCTATCTATCTATCTATCTATCTATGTCACTCCTTTCCTATCTATCTATCTATCTGTCTATGTCACTCCTTTCCTATCTATCTATCTATCTATGTCACTCCTTTCCTATCTATCTATCTATCTATCTATCTATGTCACTCCTTTCCTATCTATCTCTCTATCTATGTCACTCCTTTCCTATCTATCTATCTATCTATCTATCTATCTATATATGTCACTCCTTTCCTATCTATCTATCTATCTATGTCACTCCTTTCCTATCTATCTATCTATGTATCTATGTCACTCCTTTCCTATCTATCTATCTATCTATGTCACTCCTTTCCTATCTATCTATCTATTTATCTATCTATCTATCTATCAATCAATGCCACTCTTTTCCTATCTATCTATCTATCTATCTATCTATCTATCTATGTCACTCCTTTCCTATCTATCTATCTATCTATCTATGTCACTCCTTTCCTATCTATCTATCTATCTATCTATCTATGTCACTCCTTTCCTATCTATCTATCTATCTATGTCACTCCTTTCCTTTCTATCTATCTATCTATGTCACTCTTTTCCTATCTATCTATCTATCTATATATGTCACTCCTTTCCTTTCTATCTATCTATCTATGTCACTCTTTTCCTATCTATCTATCTATCTATGTCACTCCTTTCCTATCTATCTATCTATCTATCTATGTCACTCTTTTCCTATCTATCTATCTATCTATCTATGTCACTCTTTTCCTATCTATCTATCTATCTATGTCACTCCTTTCCTTTCTATCTATCTATCTATGTCACTCCTTTCCTATCTATCTATTTATCTATGCCACTCCTTTCCTATCTATCTATCTATCTATCTATCTATCTATCTATCTATGTCACTCCTTTCCTATCTATCTATCTATCTATGTCACTCCTTTCCTATCTATCTATCTATCTATCAATCAATGCCACTCTTTTCCTATCTATCTATCTATCTATCTATCTATCTATGCCACTCCTTTCCTATCTATCTATCTATCTATCTATGTCACTCCTTTCCTATCTATCTATCTATCTATCAATCAATGCCACTCTTTTCCTATCTATCTATCTATCTATCTATCTATCTATGTCACTCCTTTTCTATCTATCTATCTATCTATCTATCTATGTCACTCCTTTCCTATCTATCTATCTATCTATCTATCTATCTATGCCACTCCTTTCCTATCTATCTATCTATCTATGCCACTCCTTTCCTATCTATCTATCTATCTATCTATCTATGTCACTCCTTTCCTATCTATCTATCTATCTATCAATCAATGCCACTCTTTTCCTATCTATCTATCTATCTATCTATCTATGTCACTCCTTTCCTATCTATCTATCTATCTATCTATCTATCTATCTATCTATCTATGTCACTCCTTTCCTATCTATCTATCTATTTATGTCACTCCTTTCCTATCTATCTATCTATCTATCTATCTATGTCACTCCTTTCCTATCTATCTCTCTATCTATGTCACTCCTTTCCTATCTATCTATCTATCTATCTATATATGTCACTCCTTTCCTATCTATCTATCTATCTATCTATGTCACTCCTTTCCTATCTATCTATCTATCTATCTATCTATGTCACTCCTTTTCTATCTATCTATCTATCTATCTATGTCACTCCTTTCCTATCTATCTATCTATCTATCTATTAATCAATGCCACTCTTTTCCTATCTATCTATCTATCTATCTATGTCACTCCTTTCCTATCTATCTATCTATCTATCTATCTATGTCACTCCTTTCCTATCTATCTATCTATCTATCTATCTATGTCACTCCTTTCCTATCTATCTATCTATCTATGCCACTCCTTTCCTATCTATCTATCTATCTATCTATCTATGTCACTCCTTTCCTATCTATCTATCTATCTATCTATGTCACTCCTTTCCTATCTATCTCTCTATCTATGTCACTCCTTTCCTATCTATCTATCTATCTATCTATATATGTCACTCCTTTCCTATCTATCTATCTATCTATGTCACTCCTTTCCTATCTATCTATCTATCTATCTATCTATGTCACTCCTTTCCTATCTATCTATCTATCTATCTATGTCACTCCTTTCCTATCTATCTATCTATCTATCTATTAATCAATGCCACTCTTTTCCTATCTATCTATCTATCTATCTATGTCACTCCTTTCCTATCTATCTATCTATCTATCTATCTATCTATGTCACTCCTTTCCTATCTATCTATCTATCTATCTATCTATCTATGTCACTCCTTTCCTATCTATCTATCTATCTATGCCACTCCTTTCCTATCTATCTATCTATCTATCTATCTATGTCACTCCTTTCCTTTCTATCTATCTATCTATGTCACTCTTTTCCTATCTATCTATCTATCTATGTCACTCTTTTCCTATCTATCTATCTATCTATGTCACTCCTTTCCTTTCTATCTATCTATCTATGTCACTCCTTTCCTATCTATCTATCTATCTATGCCACTCCTTTCCTATCTATCTATCTATCTATCTATCTATCTATGTCACTCCTTTCCTATCTATCTATCTATGTCACTCCTTTCCTATCTATCTATCTATCTATGTCACTCCTTTCCTATCTATCTATCTATCTATCTATGTCACTCTTTTCCTATCTATCTATCTATCTATGTCACTCTTTTCCTATCTATCTATCTATCTATGTCACTCCTTTCCTTTCTATCTATCTATCTATGTCACTCCTTTCCTATCTATCTATCTATCTATGCCACTCCTTTCCTATCTATCTATCTATCTATCTATGTCACTCCTTTCCTATCTATCTATCTATCTATGTCACTCCTTTCCTATCTATCTATCTATCTATGTCACTCCTTTCCTATCTATCTATCTATCTATCTATCTATGTCACTCCTTTCCTATCTATCTATCTATCTATCAATCAATGCCACTCTTTTCCTATCTATCTATCTATCTATCTATCTATGTCACTCCTTTCCTATCTATCTATCTATCTATCTATCTATGCCACTCCTTTCCTATCTATCTATCTATCTATCTATGTCACTCCTTTCCTATCTATCTATCTATCTATCAATCAATGCCACTCTTTTCCTATCTATCTATCTATCTATCTATCTATCTATCTATGTCACTCCTTTCCTATCTATCTATCTATCTATCTATCTATCTATGTCACTCCTTTCCTATCTATCTATCTATCTATCTATCTATCTATGCCACTCCTTTCCTATCTATCTATCTATCTATGCCACTCCTTTCCTATCTATCTATCTATCTATCTATCTATCTATGTCACTCTTTTCCTA
>CAUZXS010004682.1:32500-35000 GCA_963585895.1 Sepioteuthis lessoniana
CATAAGGAGTTGATATGCCGTTAATCGAAAGAACCAAATCAATCTATCCTGCAAAGTGACGTCTTCATAAAAAAATGGTGCCCTGGGTATGACAGGTTCGGTTCAAAAACTTTGATGTCTGGGAATTACCTCTTTTGTCGTCATTACTTCCAAATCCTCCGTTTGAGTATCATCTGTAGGTCAAATTGATCAGCAAAAGAAAATGAAATATTTACCTCTTCAAAATGACTGTGAAGAAAAAAAAAAGTGTTCGCCAATGGCCCAGGAGACCTGGGTTAAATTCCAGGTCGAGTCATACCAAAGACTTAAAAAATGTTATTTGATGCCTCACGATTATAAGGTACGGATCAAGGGTAAAGTGGAGTAATCCAGGGAAAGGGGTTGCGCCCTCCCCTACACCTCGGTGTCGTAGCTATTGAAAAGGGAGCCTTCGGGTCACCCTTGAATAAGGTCGCCAACTTCACTTTTTACTTATGAATTGGTGTATTCCACAGTATATTAGTGATAAATAAATACTAATTTCAAAAATTAGTATGTAAAATACGACTTGTAATCCACTGTTACCTATTTCTTAAAAAAAGCAATTGAAAATATTACTCGTGAAACAAATCGAAGAAAGCGAGATTTAAATTTTGGTAATGATAAGAGAGATAGACAGATCAATGGACAGATAACCATGAGCTGAAATAGATAGACGGATGAGTAGATACGAACTGACTGAAATATATAAACGCAGACGTGATAGATAGATAGATAGATAGATAGATATGAGCAGATTGCGCTAGATAGATAGATAGATAGATATGAGCAGATAGATAGATATGAGCGCAAGATAGATAGATAGATAGATAGATAGATAGACAGACAGATAGATAGATAGATATGAGCAGATTGCGATAGATAGATAGATAGATAGATAGATAGATTCTTTGTTGGTTGTTTTCGTTTTTAGGGCGTTTTTCAGGTCATTTAAGGCTGTATTAAATGTCTAACAATTAATTTGAATAAAAGTATAGTCTGTTTTGTTTTTTGTTGTTTTTTTTTTTACACACTTAAATTTCAGAAAAATACAATTTCAGTTAAGCATAAGAACGCTGTTTCAATGTCACCAAAAATTCTATTTCTATTTCAAACAATTCAGATGAGCATAAGTGTATAGTTTTGTTCTATTTGATCCACAGATAGGACCCTATCCGGTGCTAAAATTCTGGGAACGATACCAATTAAAGGTGACTCCGCATTCCTCAGAGCCCCAGAATCATTGGAGCCTCACCATCAGATTGTCTAGTGTCATAGACCTCTGCAGAGAAGCAGTCGGTGTATTCTACAGCCCCAGCCGACTTGGCAACAGATAGATAGTCCAAGAAAAATTGATAGACACATAAATAGATACGAATTGATTGAAGTATATGAACGCAGGCAGACAGATATAAACCAGACGTGATAGATAGATAGATAGATAGATAAGCATAAAAGTAGATAGATAGATAGATAGATAGATAGATAGATAGGAATATACTGGGATAGATAGATAGATAGATGTGAATATACTGGAATAGAGAGATAGATAGATAGATAGATAGATAAGCTGAATGACTGAGATAGATAGATAGATAGATAGATAGATAGATAGATAGATAGATAGATAGATAGATAGATAGATGTGAATATACTGGAATAGATAGATAGATAGATAGATAGATAGATAGATAGATAGATAGATAAGCTGAATGACTGAGATAGATAGATAGATAGATAGATAGATAGATAGATAGATAGATAGATAGATAGATAGATAGATGAGCATAAAAGTAGGTATATATATATATAGATAGATAGATGTGAATATACTGGAATAGATAGATAGATAGATAGATAGATAGATAGATAGAGAAGCTGAATGACTGAGATAGATAGATAGATAGATAGATAGATAGATAGATAGATAGATAGATAGATAGATAGATAGATAGATGAGCATAAAAGTAGATGAGATATATATATAGATAGATAGGAATATACTGGAATAGATAGATGGATGGATAGATAGAAATATACTGGGATAGATAGATAGATAGATAGATAGATAGATAGATAGATGTGAATATACTGGAATAGATAGATAGATAGATAGATAGATAGATAGATAGATAGATAGATAGATAAGCTGAATGACTGAGATAGATAGATAGATAGATAGATAGATAGATAGATAGATAGATAAGCATAAAAGTAGATAGATAGATAGATAGATAGATAGATAGATAGATAGATAGATAGATACTGAGATAGATACTGAGATAGATAGATAGATAGATAGATAGATAGATAGATAGATAGATAGATAGATAGATAGATAGATGTGAATATACTGGAATAGATAGATAGATAGATAGATAAGCTGAATGACTGAGATAGATAGATAGATAGATAGATAGATAGATAGATAGATAGATAGATAGATAAGCATAAAAGTAGATAGATAGATAGATAGATACTG
>CAUZXS010004682.1:40000-50000 GCA_963585895.1 Sepioteuthis lessoniana
CCCCACCCCCGATACACACACACATACCCTTCATCATTTTTTTACTTATTTTTTTTTTTCCTCTAGAGGCTTCCATAATTAATATATATTCGTTTTGTATCCCTTTTAAATTTAATCATCAAATGACGTGCATTGTATGCTAACCTTTAATTTATACCTAATATCTGCAAAATTGTCTCATTAGAGGCAAATTACTACTACTACTACTAATGACAATATTAATAATGATAACGATGAAGTTGTTGGCAATATTGGAAGTAGACACCATCAAGCAAACGGAGATGAGAAGAAAAATAAGAAAATCGTCTTTCAGAAGAACGAAAAAACTGCTCAAAACCAAACACTGCCACAGAAATCTTATCAAATGCATAAACCACTGGTCTTTACCTGTTATCAGATACTCGGGATTATTCTTCAAATAGACAAAGGATGATCTTCAACCGATGGACCAAGGAACAAGATGACTCATGACAATGCATAATGCCTTAGATCCGAGAGATGACATTTAACTGTGTGCAAACAAAAACTATATTTATACTAAACCGAATAGTTTGTATTAGAACTATTTGACTTAACTGAATAGCTTAAAATAGAAATACGGAAACACTGGATGGCTGTTTCGACCTTTTTAATGATATCTGCTGATGAGACCGAATAAGTTCGAAACAGCTATCCAGTGTTTCCAAATGTCACGCGCAAGTGTTTGCCGGACTTTCTGGTCATGGTAATTCAATTCAGAATAAACAGTTCTATTTCAAACAATTCAGTTTAGCATAAGTACACAGTTTAATTATCAAAAATATTTGTATTTCAAGCTATTCGGTTGGGTCAAACAGTTCTGGTCGTGGTAATTCAATTCAGAATATAATTCTTTTACTTAAAAAAAAAGAAAATGTATATCTATATCCTTTCCCTGAAGTTTTATAATAATGCGGATACGTATTTCCAATCCTCCTGGGAAGACGTGGCCCTGGAGGTGACTGTGTCCTCTGTAAACAGTACGGATGTAACTTGCAAGACACATTCATGTTGATTGGGCGCACAATTACCACGAGACCGGAAAGACGACGGAAGTAAGGTCCCAGAGAAGAAGAGGTCAGCAGAAGGGAGCAAAAGAAAACAGTCAGGAGAAAGGGACCAGTCGACAGAACAGGTCAGTCAGGGAGATGAGAGTCAGGCAGAGAAGGGACCAGTCAACGGATTCTAGGACCTGTTGACCGAGAGATGCCTGGTGGACCAACGCAAGAAGTCAAGTCAGCATTACTAACAGCTTCGTGAGAGTTTTCGCTCGAGTACACACTGCCGTTAACTCACAGAAACACTGAATGTATAAAAAGTGTCACATAGACTTCCCCATTTCTTGCGCTTGGAGCTGACCCAAGTCCGTGTTTGTTCGTGTGTTCTTTTCTTCCACCCTCAAGGTTGTGCTTTGGGTATCTGTAAAGAAATATGAAATACCCCTGGCCAGAGATGAGAAAAACCACTTGATAAATCACTGGCCATGAGTGGTTTAAGGACGCTGAGATAGTGGCGTCGGCCGGCAGGTATTGGCACAACTTCCTAGTATTGTGGATTGTGTTGATGTATCAATATAATGATTAGATGACCACATTAAAAAGAGCAAAGAAATATTAATAACAGGAAACAGTGACACGATTGGCTGGTTTGGTTTCGTTTGTTGGGTTTGTAGGGCATTTAACGCGAAATTTATTATTATGTAAATAACTAGTTCTATTTCAAACAATTCAATGTAGCATGAGTACACAGTTTAATTGTCAAAAACATTTCTATTTTAAACTATTCAAGCGGTTATATATAACAATTTAGTTTACTGTAAGTACAGTTCCAGTGTCAAAAACAGTTCAATTTCAAATAACCCAGGTTAGTATAAGCACGCAGTTTAAATGTAAGTACAGTTTAATTGTGAAAAACATTTCTATTTCGAGATATTCAGTTTAGTCAAGCAGTTCTAATTCAGCTAATTCAGTTTAGTATAAGTACAGCTTTTGTTTACATGTCAAAACAGTTCCATGTCAAACAAATCAGTTTAGTGTAAATACAGTTTCAAAGTAAAAAACAGTTCTATTTGAAATAATTCACTTTAGCATAAGCACGCAGTTTAAATGTAAGTACAGTTTAATTGTGAAAAACATTTCTATTTCAAGCTATCCAGTTTAATCAAACAATTCAGTTTAGCATAAGTATGCAGTTAGTTCTATTTAACCCATAGATAGGGCCCTATCAGGTGCTACTACGCCGGGCCAGAGTGGACCTCGGAGCAATGGCAATGAAGGGGTGCTCTGTATTCCCCAAAGCTCCAGCATTACTGGGACCTCACCATCAGACACTTTCGTGTCATATCCAGGATACTCATTGGGGGTCTTACCCCTCTGTAGAGGTGCAGTCAGTGTATTCTACAGGCCTAACCGACTGGGAAAACACGATTGGCAACATAGTACTGACAGAAAAAATAATAAAAGAAAAGAAACAAAATTGGGCCGTAAAACAATTGTACGGATATTTCAAGCAACAAACAAGCCAAAGTGCTAACAAGAAGATATCGGCATGGCTACAAATTGGGAATCACAATAGAAAACGTAAATCTCCTTTAAAAGCAGCACAAAATAACCCCTTAAAGCCAACTATATTAAAGCGAATAAAACAGAATAGCGAGAGTAAGTTATGTGGAGACATAGATGAAACGGTTATTCACATGATAAGTGAATGCGACAAATTAGCACAAAAAAGTGCAAGACTAGGCATGACAGGGTAGGAAAGGTGACACACTGGGAATTGTTCAGAAGCATGAAATTAAACCATAATACCAAATGATATTAGCAAGAATAAGAACACGTTCAAGACAAAGTGAAACATATAATTCTCTGGGATTTTGAAATACAGATAGATAATCTAATCCCGACCAGAAGATCAGATTTTGTGGTTATTAACAAAAAAAATGGGGCGAGAAGACATTATTACCATTTATTAGATTTTTCTGTTCCAGCAGACCATTCCGGCAAATACAAGAAAGCGAGGGGATTAGCAAATACTTAGATCTTACTCTGAAACTGAAACATGACACTAACGGTGATACCAATAGTGGTTGGCGTACATGGAACAGTACCGAAGAGCTTCGAAAAGAGACTGAGGGAATTGGAACTGAGAGAAAGAATCCTGACAATAGAAACCACAGGAATATTAGAATTGGCTAGAATACCCCGAAGAGTCCTGAAGACCTGGGGAAACTTGCTGTCACTTAGACGCAAGTAAAATACCACCAGTTAAAACCTCTTCTAATAACAGGTAAAAATTATGCCATAAAGACAAACTACGATAAAGTAAAAATGAACAAGATGCAACAAAATAACAAATAATCAATCAGATAATAAGCAAATTAGCGCAAAACGAGTATAAGACTAGACACGAATGGATGGATCTACTAGGAACTGTGCAAAAAATTTTAATTTAATAATACTAACAAATGGTATATGCACAACCCAAAATATGTCCTGGAGAATGAGACACACAAATTCCTCTGGAACTTTGAGCTACAAACGGATCATCTAATCCCGGCCAGACAAGCAGACCTTGTAATAGTCAACAACAAAAAGAAAACCTGCTGAATAGAGGATTTTGCTGTGCCGACAGACCACAGAGTAAAATTCAAAGAAAGGAAAAAGAGGGATAAATATCAAGACCTTGCTAGAGAACTAACGGTGTATTCAGTAAGTTTCTAGACTATTTTGTACTGGTAGTGAAAATTCAGTATGTTATTGCTATACATCTTATGAGATGACTGACCAATTTTTATGATTTCAGCTTCTAATGAACAGCTACAGCAGCAATTGGAATACGCCCTACTAAAGCCTGATTGTCACAGCTGGTGAACTTCAAAAATGCCACCAGGACGTCAAGACAATTTAGACGGACGATATGCAATAAAATTTTGTTTTAAACTTGGAAAAAATGCTACAGAAACGTATGGAATGCTTCAGACAGCTTTTGGAGCATCTTCCATGAATCGAGCATCAGTTTTTGAGTGGCATAAGAAATTCAAGGAAGGCAGGCAGTCTGTGAGGGATGATGAGAGGTGCGGGCAGAGTAAGGAAGTCAATACACCACAATTGATTGGACAAAAGGGTTAGGGTTACGATGTTGAGGTTTTAAGGGAGTCCCGGAAAAATTCGGTCGGAAGAAGTCAGCACTCCTCAAATCGGGTCAGTGGCATTTCCACCAGAACAAGACACCAGTTCATAACTCTATCCTTCTCACAGACTATTTGACCAAGATGGGCATCAAGACAGTTCCTCAGCCTCCCTAAAGTCCAGACCTTGCTCCCTGTGACTTTTGCTTATTCCCTAAGCTCAAAGGCTGTCGTTATGAAACCAATGAGGAGATGAAAGAGGCTGTGACGAAGGTCATTGACACGCTCACACAAGAGGACTTGCAGAAGTTGTTGGAACGGTACAACAAGTGCATTGCAGCCGGAGAAGATTACTTCAAAGGGGAGTAGAGTTTCATGTGTGTAGTATCAATAAAAGTGTACATACGAAAAAAGTCTGGAAACTTATTTAATGACCCCCGTAGAATTCGTATTACATAGCAATACTTGAAACCGTTTAACTGTTTGCAAATAAAGTTAACACAGGCTCGTTTACAAATTTTACCAAAAATATATTTAAAAATCATAGATTTATATATATATAACAAGGATATGATCTCAACAATACTGACCCAGTCGGCTAGGTGGGGTCTGCAGAACACACTGACTGAATTTGAGGAAAGACTCCCCCACCAATGAGTGTCCTGCATATGACACTAGACAATCTGATGTGCAGCCTTCAGTAACACTGGAGCTTTGAGGAATATCAAGTATCCTTTTCATTGCCATCACTCCCAGTTCCACTCTTGTTCGGAGTGGTAGTACCTGTAAGGGTCCTATCTATGGGTCGAATAGAACTAAACTGTGTGCTTATGCTAAACTGAATTGTTTGAAACAGAACTGTTTTTACATTTAAACTACGTACTTAAACTAAACTGAACTATATTGACAGTCAAGTGTGTGTAAATAAATGATTGATGTTAATTGAATTGTTCATAGCAATACTTGGAACCATTTGTCTTTGTTGACTAAACCGAATCGTTTTAAATAGAACTGTTTTTTACCTTTAAAATGTGTACTTATGTTAAACTGAATTTCTTGAAATAGAAATATTTTGACATTTAACTGTATGTAAACTAAAAGCTGTTCTTATCCTAGACTGATTTGCTTTAAATAGAACTGTTAATATGTATGAAAATGGATTTGCCATTAAATAACCTACAATGGTTGATGTGCCATAAAACAAAACAAAACCAACAAAACTCAACAATGCTGTAGTTTGAATGGTATCAGCTGGTTCTCTGATTTTAACACATCCAGCTCCATTACCGATATCTTAGGGAACGTTCCCAGTGCACCAAATATAACTGGTATCACTGTCACGTCCATGTTCCATAGTTTTTTTTTTTTCCCCAGTTCTCTTGCAAGATCCAATTACTTGTCTCTTTTTTCGTTTTCTTTTTGTAGTCAGCCGGAATGGTAAAATCCATTAAATTTCAAGCTCTCACTCTCTCTCTCTCTCTATCTCTCACTCTCTCTCTCTCTCTCTCTCTCTTTGGTTAATAATAGCATACAATGTGTGGTATGCCATAAAACAAAACAAAACTCAGAATTGACCTACAAAACAACCGCTATATAATTAGATTCCTACTACACACTACAGCAAATTGGATACTACAGTCAATAAATATACATGAGAAGCAAAAGAAAAAATTCAAGTAGGAAAGTAAGTTATACATTTTCTAATCAACTCGATCTCACACCCAAAGAAATAGACATAGAAGATTAAACAGTAGAGACAAAAAAAAAAAAAAGGAAAAACATAAAGAAAAAAAACAAAAACACGAGAACTAAATCAATTTAAAAAAAAAACAGGAAAAAAAAACCGCTTACGAACAAAGAATTAGAAATACTGATATAGATTAAGTAAAAATAATCGTTGACTATAAAGGCCTGGACTGAATAAGGAAACAGAGGGGTTAATGATAGCAACACAGGAATAGAGCCAAGCTACAAGAAACTGCCAGGCAAACATAAAATTCGATCAGTACCAATATGTAGACTATGCAAATAAAAAACGGAATCAATTGACCTTTAAGTGTTTGGTTACTTAATCCTAACACCATATGGAATATAAAAAAAAAAGCTTGATAAAAAATAGGTCATTATATTCAATTGAAAATAAATAAATTTGGCGACCGTATTCTTGACCGTATTCGAGGATAACCAGACGACTCTCTTTTCAATAGCTGCTACAACGAGGTGTAGGGGTGGGCACTACTCCCTTCTCTGGATTGCCTCACTTTACCCTTGATACGTACCTTATATTGCTGAGTGTTAAGCAAGGAAGTATCAAGTACCATTTTAAATGTCTTTGGTAGGACACGACCTGGGATTGAAGCCAGGTTTCCCGGATCATTGGTGAACACTCTACCCACTAGGCCAAAACATCAACCAGAACCAATGATAGAAGCTAAAAGAGCAACTATTTTCTGGAACTATGCGACCCAATCTGATAGAAAAATAAAGAACCATAGATTAGATATAGTATTTAAAGAAGATAAAAAAAAAAAAACATTGAAATTGATATATCAGTGCCAACAGATAATCCTATATCAGTCAAAAATACGTTGAATGTCAGGATGCTTTAATGGGGCCTCATGTCAGTGAGGCGGGGTCGATTTGCAAATAAAACCGCCGAGAGGAAGGCCCCGAAACGGTGCACATTCTCTCCTGATAACCCCAAAACAGACATGGAGTTAAAACTGCTCGGTGGAAATAAGAATGGCTAAAGGAGCGTTTTCTATCCACTCACTTTTTGGTGAGTTTCTGTTACTTGGTAAGTAACTTCTTTCTTCAGTCAAAAATACCTTGGAATATGCAAATGCGTTGACTTGAGAATTGATACTGAAAAATATAGCACTTTAAAACTAACTTCATACCAGTCGGAGCATTGGGTAGGGTCAAGAAAGAGACAGCTAAAACATTAACAAGATCATTTTCAGCCAACATGAAAAAAATAGCACGTTGGATTGGTTTAATTTGGTTTGGTTTGGTTTGGTTTTATGACACTTCAACCATCGTAACATATTTAATGCCAAATCCATTTTTACACATATATACAGTTCTATTTCAAATAATTCAGTTTAGCATAAGTATAGTTTTTGTGTACACACATTTAGATGTCAAAACTGTTCTATTTCAAATAATTCACTTTAGCATAAGTACACGGTTTCAATTTTAAAAACAGTTCTATATCAAATAATTCAGTTTAGCATAAGTAGAAAGTTTTAATTTAAAAACAGTTCTATTTTAAACAATTACGTTTAGCATACAAAAACTGTTCTATTTAATGCCAAATCCTCTTTATATATATATATATATATATATATATATATATATATATATATATATATATATATATCAAATATATATATTTTGTAAACATATTTCGTTGAGGGCATTTTAAACAAGGTAATTTTTTTGCACATGGTTAAATCGTCCTAAGTATTGCTATGTATCACTAAAAATTCGGGGGTGTCCTCGTGGTGTAATGGTTAAAGCGATGGGCTGCGGAATCGTAGTACGCGAGTTCGTACTCCAGTCGCGCTATTACGTTCACTTTCGGGCAAATATCCTTGGGAAAGGTATGAACCCCCTTATCCTCCCAGCTATGGGTTAAATAGTACCACTACTGTTCTTCTAGGAGAATGGCTTTGGCATTAAATAACCTAAAAAGAGTTGATATGCCATTAAACAAAGAAACCAAACCAAACCAAACCAAACCTAAAAATTCAATTAAACATCAGCTATTTCCTTACATACAGCTAAATGATCATCAAACAGTTCTATTTCAAGCAATTCACTTTAGCATTAGTCAACAAAATTAAAAGGTTCCAAGTATTGCTATGTATCACTAATAATTCAATTAAACATTAGTCAGTTGTTTGCAGATAGCTGTGTTATATAATTACGGAAGGATTTTTTATATTAATCATTTTTCGTTAATTATATTTTATCATTTGGTTTGGTTGGGCTTTGAGCTATTCAGCTCTTAGTGCAGGTGCAGCACACATTGAGTACCGTTCCCGCTCGTCGACAGAGGATAAGCCAATCACAAATATCATAATAAAAAACCCAGACAGGAAATGACTCTGGTGTGTGAATGACGTCATGCCCAGAAGCGATGGGCTGAGAATTTGGTGATTTTGAAAAAGACGTTCGTTGAGATCCGACTCAGGGCCGGGCCAGTCCAGCTGGGGGCTACGGGATGTGAAGCACGTTTGTTGGGTCAGATAGTACAGTTAGCATAGTAAAAATTGTGTCTCTCTCTCTCTCCTCATGTCAAAAAACTAAAGTCAAGAAGTTAATAAACGTGTTGTACCTGAACAACGGAGAGTTGTCAGTGTTTCGTACTTCCCTGCATCAGTATATTTTACAGCTGGGAAAGACCCTAAACGAGTTTTCTGGATATAACATTAAACAATCAAATAGGGAGGCTCCAGTAATGCTGGATCTTTGGGGAATGCAGAGTAGCTCTTTATTGCCATTGCTCTCTGGTCCACTCTGTCCCGGACTGGTGTCACTTGATAGGGTACTATTTATAGGTCAAACCAAACTATTTGACATTTAAAACGAGTACAAACAAAAGACTTTTGCTAAACTGAATTGTTTGAAAGAGAACTGTTTAAAGATTTAACTGTGCAGAAAAAATGTCTGATGTTTAATTGAATCGTTAGCGATAAATTGCTGTTTATTCATTTAAATGATCATTTCTACAAAATGTGATTAAAATCTTATATCTAATATATATGTGAAAAAAAGTGTTCGCTTTAAATAGCCAACAGTGGTTGATATGCCATAAAACTGTAATACTTAAAAATATTCGTCGTGTTAGTAGAATTTAACACTGGAAATAATAAAATCCTTTGAATTTTTTGTAATCCTGCCTTCACAAAAACGAATTGTAATTACCTACTAATTTATGGCTGACAAAATAGATAGATATATAGATAAATATGAAAATTAATTGTTGGTAATTAATTGCCAAATCCTCTTTATATATATATATATATAATTTGGTTTGGTTAGGTTTTATGGCATATCAACCATTGTAGGTTATTTAATGCCAAATTCTCTTTATATATACATATTAAATATAGAAGATTTGGTTTGGTTAGGTTTTATGGCATATCAACCATTGTAGGTTATTTAATGCCAAATTCTCTTTATATATACATATTAAAATTGGAGGATTTGGTTTGATTTGGTTTTATGGCATATCAACCATTGTAGGTTATTTTATGCCAAATTCTTTCTATGCATATATATATATCAAATACGTATAATTTGTTTTGTTGGGTTATATGGCATATCAAACATTGTAGGTTATTTAATGCCAAAATCTTATATCTAATATATATGTAAAAAAAACGAGTTCGCTTTAAATAGCCAATAGTGGTTGATATGCCGTAAAACTTATCACAACCAAGTTAATTAAACAAGAAATCAAACAAAACCAAAAGATTCCTATCACATGCAGATAATTAGTCAACAGTTATGCGGTTTTAAGAATTCCTATCGAATACAAATAATTTTCTTAAAGATCAATTTGACTGCAAGTTCAAGTCGACGCGAGCGGGACTTTAGAATACGTCGACTGCATCACTCCAGAGAGGTAAGTCCCTTCCAACAAATATCCTAGATATGACACTATACTGCATCTGATTGCTAAGGCCCGAGTCCTGGATCGTAAAATGGGAAATAAGTGGTATTCACTGTGTATCAATATGCTCCAGTTCAAGCACACTATATAACTTTTAATGTATATATATATATATAAATTTTAATCTATCTATCTATCCATCTCTCTCTCTATATATATATATATATATATAT
>CAUZXS010004682.1:55000-61396 GCA_963585895.1 Sepioteuthis lessoniana
TCCACAACCTCACAAATACTGACCATCCGTAGAATCCTTGAAGGCGTTCGGGCAAAAAACTTACAGGCGACATTACTATTTGTCGACTTTACCAAGGTCTTCGATTCCATAAACAGAGGGAAGATGGAGCAAATCCTACTAGCATACGGCCTACCAAAAGAAACAGTAGCAGCGATAATGATTCTCTACAGAAACACCAAAGTGAAAGTACGTTCACCAGATGGAGACACAGAATACTTCGACATTGTTGCAGGAGAACTACAAGGAGACACACTAGCCCCATACCTCTTTATCATCTGTCTAGACTATGTGCTTAGGACTTCGATCGACAAAATCAGAGAAAATGGCTTCGAGCTGACTAAGAGAAGAAGCAAACGGTACCCCGCAAAAACAATCACGGACGCCGACTACGCTGATGACTTGCGTTACAAGCGAATACGCCTAATAAAGCAGAGACACTACTGCATAGTCTGGAACGAGCCGCAGCTGGCATTGGCCTCCATGTCAATGCAAACAAAACTGAATATATGTGTCACAACCAAACGGGCAACATTGCGACACTAGACGGAGCCTCTCTGAAACTAGTAGACAAATTCACCTATCTAGGAAGTAGCGTCTCATCAACCGAAAAAGACATCGACACACGACTGACGAAGGCATGGACAGCTATCGATAGGCTCTCGATCATATAGAAGTCGGACCTAACTGATAAAATGAAACGCAGTTTCTTCCAGGCAGCGGTTGTCTCGATACTGCTATATGGATGCACCACATGGACGCTAACGAAGCGGCTGGAGAGGAAACTAGACGGAAATTACACAAGAATGTTGAGAGCAGTATTAAACAAGTCCTGGCGACAACACCCCACGAGACTCCAACTATATGGACACTTGCCCCCCATCACAAAAACTATTCAAGTCAGACGAACCAGACACGCGGGACACTGCTGGAGAAGCAAGGACGTGCTCATAAGCGATGTATCCTGTGGACCCCCACATATGGATGTGCAAAAGTAGGACGACCAGCACGAACTTACATACAGCAACTATGTGAGGACACAGGATGTAACCCTGAAGACCTGCCGGAGGCGATGAATGATAGGGAGAAATGGTGAGAGAGGGTCAGGGATATCCGCGCTGGCGGCGCGACATGATGATGATGAAATATATAGGATTTGGTTGGGTTGGGTTTTATGGCATATCAATCATTGTAGGTTATTTAATGCCAAATTCTCTTTATACATATACATTAAATATATAGGATTTGGTTTGGTTGGGTTTTATGGGATATTAACCATTGTAGGTTATTTAATGCCAAATCCTCTTTATATATACATATTAAATATATAGAATTTGGTTTGGTTGAGTTTTATGGCATATCAACCATTGTAGGTTATTTTCTGCTAAATTCTCTTTATACATATATATTAAATACGTATGATTCGGTTTTTTTGGGTTTTATGGCATATCAAACATTGTTTTTAATGCCAAATCCTCTTTATACATATATATTAAATATTTAGGACTTTTCAACACGTTTCCTTGGTAACATCTTAAACGAGCCTCAGGTAATTCTTTTGCACACAGCTAAATGATTCCAAATATTGTTATGTATCAATAACATAGATGGGAAATACCCCCCATAACAAGTTTCCTGGATATAACATGGGAGGCTCCAGTAATGCTTGCGATTTGGTGAATACGAAGTAATTTTTCATTGCTATCGCTCACACGTGCACTTTGGCCCGGAGTGGTAGCACCAGATAGGGTCCAATCTATGGGTCAAATACAACTGTTTTATCATTTATCTTCAGATACATAGAGGGATAGATATGACGACAGTGGGACATATACATAATTTCCATAGATAGATAGATAGATAGAAAAGTTAAGACAGAACGCTTGCAAGCAAGACAGATATAAATGCAGTAAGATATATACGTAATTTCTATTGATAGATAGATATTAGTAAGCATTGCTGTAAACATCAATCAAACTGGAGATCTCTACAACGTTCCAATGATATATATCATCCTCGAAAGCAAGGTGGGCTTCGACGATGTCAAGGAAATAGAGAGTTTGGAAAAATAGACGAGTCCATTTATCATCTTACTGTATATTTGTTACTGGACATGTGGTTAAAAAACGAAGTCTTAAATACGTAAAAATGTCAGGGCTTTCCGATGTACTGGACTCTGAAACGCTACAAGACTTTGAAACCAACTTTAGCAGCACTTTTTTTTAGATCTTTTCCGTGTGGAAACACACACTGATATCCCATATATTTTATAAGAAAGAAAGAAAGAAAGAAAGAAAGAAAGAACTGTTTGTTCTTTCTTTCTTTCTTTCTTTGTATGACTGTATAACTGCTAAATATGATAAAGAGTGATAGGAACATATATATATATATATATATATATATATATATATATATATATATATATATATATAAACAGACAAAAAGAGAAAGAGATAGATAGATAGATAGATAGATATGATCAGTATAAGAAAGAAAGAAAGAAAGAAAGAAAGAAAGAAAGAACTTGGAAAATGCTTTCCTGATAAAATCTGTTCCATAGCGCCATAGATTAATAGATTGGTGTAAGCTGAATAAGAAAGAAAGAAAGAAAGAAAGAAAGAAAGAAAAGATTTCTGGATAAAATATGCTCCATTCTTTGATAGATAGATAGATAGATGTGAGGGTCGACTGAGATTTTTATTGGCAAAAATACTCTCATGGAAGGAGACTAAACTAAGTTTATTTTTCAGAATAGTCCCACCTGCTGTCCACACACTCCTTCCATCGATGTTGCAAATCTTTTATCTGATTAGTAAAAAGAGGTCATCAACAGCAGATATGATGTTATCATAGGGACGTTTCAGACAATGAAATTTATAGCTGACTATCGTAGACACGACCATTATTAGATTGATAGATTGATAAGAGTAATATTTAATAGATATGAAAAGACAGAGATAGATAGATAGATAGACGGTGCGGAAGCAAAATGTGGAAAAAGGAGGATTGGATTCATGCCTTTGCAAAAGGATGCAGAACTAAGATACGGAATAATTTTTAAAGCGTTGTTTTAGTCTACGTCAAATGTTTGAAAAAAACGAGAGAAATTTAAATTTTCATGATTAAATTAATTATTTAAACCCTTTTTTATAATAAAAATTCACCTAAAATGAGAGAGCAAGGAAAGAAATGATAAAGAATCTATGATTTGCTTAAAGCCGAAACCAGGAGAAAGTTTCTTTATTCACCGTATACAAATTAAAGAGAAAAAACTACAGAAAAAGAGCTTTTTATGGGGTGTGGAGAATAAAAAACAAAACAAAAAAGACTTTTAACGGCTTTTGCTACGACATTTAAGAAGGACCCCACAATGTCAAAAGAAATGAATTGAAAGTCCATGTGAATATCGAAAGGACAACAATTAAATAAGATTTAAGCCTAGACTTTAACCCCCTCGATTACACTATATGGGAAGTTTTAGAAAATAAAACAAATGCAACTTCCCATCCAAATATTGGTTTGCTTATGACTGCTATTGAAGAGGAATTGAATAAAATACCTTTAAAAAATATTATTAGGGCATGGAAATCGTTTAGAGGGCGTGTTGATACAATAATTTAAAAAATTCTGGCCATATTGAGTAAATTTACTGTTTTGTGTCTACCTTGTAATTTTGCCTGTTTTTTTAAATTAAAATCTTGTTTATAATAAAGTCGTTTATTATTATACAAGAATATTCCTAATTTTCCATCGCAGATATGAACAGACTTTGAAAGATGAATAGACAGATTATTATTACTAAGAATATTCGGACTATTAATCTCATCTTCATTGTTATAATCACGACGTTTCGGCTGATATGTCCTTTGGCCTTCTTCGGGTGTTTTATGTCAAACTCGAGAGTACACACAGAACATTGAATTTAAACCACAGGGTTAGATTGTTCCAATTCTCTTAACCATGACCGGATGTAAGTGTTCACTTAGAGCAAATATTCCTTGAAAATCTTACCAGTTGTTGGGATTGAACTTGCTATCTCTAGATGATTTTATTTAGATGTACCTTACAGCTAAACGCCTAATCGAATTTTCCATGTGTCCTTGATGAAGGCCGAAGGACATATTTCCGAAACGTTGTGATTATAACAATAAAGATGAGGTCAATAGTCGTAATATTCTAAATAATAATAATTATCAAGCTTCATCTCAAAAATTAGATAGATAGATAGATAGAAATTAGGATAGATAGATAGATAGATAGATATTCGGATAGATAGATAGATAGATATAAATTAGGATAGATAGATAGATAGATAGATAGATAGATAGATATGAGTATTGTCTGAAATATATGAACAGATAGAGAGATAGATGAAAAAGATTAAGATAGATAGATAGATAGATATTTGCCCCTTTCTTGGAATTTTCTATTTCCACTGACCTCGACCGTACGTCTGCAATAATTATCTCAGTAAACGCAAAATGCTCGTTCCAGTCCGAAGAGGCTCTTAGAAAATATTCGTAATGATGGCAACAAAGTCGCTTGAAGCATATTTACTCGTCATTCACTTTAATGATCAGAGAAATAGCATCGACACAATGAGCGGGGCTGATCGAAGGATCGATATATCAGGTAGAAATAATGAAAGGTAGACACGGAGAAGTATTGTTAGAGAGTGGTACATGTAGCGTTACCCGTTGGGTAATGTTTAATGTCGTTGGAAAGGGACACGGAAAACTGAGTTCAAATCTTATACGAGGTTGTTTGTATTTCACATAGCAATAATACCCTTGGGAAAGATACGAAGCGCAGATTTTTTAGTATGGGCATTTAAAATTGTTGTAGACTCTTGAAAATTTAGTATGTTATTGCTAAACATCTTATAAGACAACTGGCCAATTTTTATGATTTTAGCTTCAAATGAACAGCTACAGCAGCAATTGGAATACACCCTACTAAAGCCTGATTGTCATAACTGGTGAATTTCAAAAATGCAATCTGATACTTTACAAGAACGATATACAATAAAATTCTGTTTTAAAATTAGAAAAAAAAGCCGCAAAAAAATATGGAATGCTTCAGACTACTTTTCGACCATCTTGCATGAATCGAGCATCAGTTTTTGAGTGGCATAATTGATTCAAGGAAGTCTGTGAGGGATGATGAGAGATGTGGGAGGAGTAAGGAAGTCAATACAGCAGAGTTGATTGGCCTAATGGTTAGGGTTAGGGTTACTATGTTGAGGTTTTAAGGGAGTTCAGGAAGAGATTCCTTGGGAAGAGGCCAGCACTCTTCAAATCGGGTCAGTAGCATTTCCACCAGGACAATGCACCAGTTCACAACTCTATCCTTGTAACAGACTATTTGACCAAGATGGGTATCAAGACAGTTCCTTGCCCTCCGTATAGTCCAGACATTGACCCCTGTGAATTTTGGTTATTCCCTAAGCTCAGAAGCTGTCGTTATGAGACAATTGAGGAGATGAAAGAGGCTGTAATGAAGGTCATTGATACGCTCACACAAGAGGACTTTCATGGGGCCTTCCAGAAGTTGTTAGAACGGTCCACCAAGTGCATTGCAGCCGGAGAAGATTCCTTCGAAGGGGACTAGAGTTTCATGTATGTACTCTCAGTAAAAGGGCCCAAACGAAAAAAAGTCTGGAAACTTATTGTATGCGCCTCATATAAATCTCGTATGGTAGCCGGTCTTTGAGAATTCAAACCCTTTAGGCTCCGCTTAAAAATGACCTTGTGCCACATCCTACTCGTACGGAGGGATTGGTGTGATATAATTAGGGATGATAATCAACTATAATTATTAGTTAATTATTTTATTTGCATTAAAAAATTGTCATTGAACTAAAAACTTTAATAATGCGTGTAAGTCACATGCGAAGGCCAAATGGTGAACTTGTCACATGAATTGTGGGATGTAGTATTGACAGGTTGTTTTGGAAATCATCTACAACGACATATTGGAGATTTGCTTTGAAATGACTGTTGTAGGTTGGATATTAAAAAGTAAACATTCGGTCACTTGACTTTGGAAAAAAATGAAGTCACACTAGAAAGTTAAGGATACGTGTTCTTATCATCATTAGTGAATGAGATAATTAAAATGTTATGCAAGCAGAATTATTTATTTTAGAGAGTTAGTTCAGTTCCGTTCAGAGTTCAGCAGATGGAAGGACCAGAAGAAAACCGCAGAAATTCATTCTCCCAAAATTTCTACCAAACTGGCCGGATCTGTGATGAAAAGACTAAGTCCCAAAATTATGTTATCGTCTCTCGGGGCTATTATCTAACAGTATATCTACTCATTTGACATACGCTTACTCTTTCTCTCTCTTCTTCCGACTGCTATTGTTATATATTGACC
>CAUZXS010004683.1:2500-22601 GCA_963585895.1 Sepioteuthis lessoniana
AGCATAGCTATTATCTAGTAACAATATAACCAATCACACTGTAAATAACAGGTATGGGGTGCATACGATAAGTTTCCTGACTTTTTTGTATGGGCACTTTTATTGATAGTACACACATGAAACTCAAGTCCCCTTCGAAGTAATCTCCTCTGGTTGCAATGCACTTGTTGTACTGTTCCAACAACTTCTGGAAGGCCCCATTCAAGTCCTCTTGAGTGTGTCAATGACCTTCGTCACAGACTCTTGCATCTCCTTAATTGTCTCATAACAACAGCCTGTGAGCTTAGGGAATAACCAAAAGTCACTGGGCGCAAGGTCTGGACTATAGGGAGGGTGAGGAACTGTCTTGATGCCCATCTTGGTCAAATAGTCTGTGACAAGGATAGAGTTGTGGACTGGTTGTGGACTCCTCCAACACCTCTCATCATTCCTTACAGATTCCCTGCCTTCCTTGAATCTCTTATGCCACTCAAAAACTGATGCTTGATTCATGCAAGATGCTCCAAAAGCAGTCTGAAGTATTTCATATTTTTCTGTGGCAATTTGTTCCAAGTTTAAAACAGAATTTATTGTATATGGTTGTTCTAAAGTGTCAGATTGCATTTTTGAAATTCACCAGCTGTGACAATCAGGCTTTAGTAGGGTGTATTCCAATTGCTGCTGTAGCTGTTCATTTGAACGTGAAATCATAAAAATTGGTCAGTCATCTCATAATATGTATACCAATAAAATATTGAATTTTCAAGAGTCAACGACAATTTTAAATGCCTATATGAAAAAAGTCTGGAAACTTATCGTATGCACCTCGTAACATTTTATTTTTTTAGTCATAAGCCAAGACACCTCATAAATCAATTTTTCATTCTAATTCAATCTTGATTTGCTAAAAATAATTTTTTCTAATAATGTTGATACCTAAAGCCTCATTGATTTTTGTCTGCTAATTTATAACTGTTCTGAATATTTAAAAATGCAAAAAACGTGCACTACACATAATTCCCTTCTTTCCAACTCTAGTATTTCAAGATAAAATGGAACTACTACTCCAATTTTATGCCATTTATAAGAGAATAAAGCAACCATAATAACAGTGAATATACCAAGAGCAATGTTGGTGATTGAGAAGTTGAAAATAATGACAATTTTTGGTTGAAAATTTTTTTTTTCAATCAAGGTCAAGAGAACGAGATAAAAAGTCATTGTGACCATATCATATTCCATAGCAGCAGACAAGAAAAGAAAGAAAGAAAGAGAGAGAGAGGGAAAAAAAAGAGTCAGGTTGTGTGAGAATATGTCTGCTAAAGGAAAGACGAGATTGTGCCTATTTTAACCCTTTTTGCAGGCAGAACGATCTTTTGGCATAGTTCAATGTAAGACATTTTCTTCTTAGCTGTTTATAGACCGATTCAATGTTAAAGTATAGAAACACTGTTAAGAGGCCCCACTGTGGTGTAAAGGTTGTTTTGCAAAGTATCATAATTACAAGTGAGTACTTTATTGTTCTTCAAGCTATTGTACATTGCTGATAGAATTATAAAGGCTAAAGGGCCTAGTTATTCCTACTATTTACTCCTAGTTGAAGGGAGAAGAGATAGATTCCAAGCAAAGTTGTGGACTGCTACCAATAAGGTCATCAATAATATGTAAGTCTGATAGAAAACAGGATATCTTCCAAATTGTGGTTGTGTCCAGATTACTGTATGTATGCACCATATGGATGCTAACAAAATGCATAGAGAAAGAACTAGAAGGTAACTAGACAAGAATACTACAAGCTTTTTTGAGCAAATCTGAGAAATAACACTATGAAGAAACAGCTGTACAGGCACTTACGCCCCATCTCAAAATCCATACAAGTAAGATGAACAAGACATGCAGGACACCGATAGAGAAGCAAGGAGGAACTCATAAGTGACGTTCTTCTATGGGCCCCTACACATGAATGTGCCAGTATTGGTTAATCAGCAAGAACTTATTTATATCAGCTCTGTACAGACACAGGATGTAGTTAGGAAGACTTACTGGACACAATGGATAATAGGGATGGAAAGAGAGAGAGATTCAGGAAAATCCATGCTGTCAGTATGACTTGATGATGATGAGCATGAAGTGAAACATGAACAGCTTCATCATTTGGTCGCCAGGTCAGTTCCCTGCGACAACTCTTACACGAAGCATGCATCACGGTAAGTGAAGCCATGCTTTTCCATACACATCACACATTCTTTAGTAAGTTTTACATGGTTTGCACTTTTTAGGTACCAGAAATTTGATGACAGAACTCTGTTCAAGACTGGAGCATTCTGTTTTATTTGCCAACATTTTGAATATAGCCTCGTACATATTTTTGTGAGATTAAAATAATTTTGGTATAAATCACTTCTAAACAATTCAGAGTTTACAATTATAAGAAAAAAATTTTTTCCCTTTTTTCCAGAAAAATTCCCTTATTTATTGAATAACCTTCATATATACAGATTTTCAAAAAATTTACTTTACTTGTTACATGGGAGTTTAATCTAATTTTTTGCACTTACTAAACATTATTGGTTTTATATATGGTTGGTCGTTAGGGTTTTATGGCATATCAACCTTTGTAGGTAATTTAATGCCAAATACCCTGCTGCAGAGATGCAGTCAGTATATTCTCCAGCTCCAGCTGACTGGGTAATATATATATTTTTATAGTCATGAACTTAATATTCCCTATCAATAATAGTAACAATAAATCCAGATACTGTGTATTAATGAGAAAAGAAACATTCAATCTACCACCACAAGGGAATAAGATAAAATGAGAACATGGCTATTACATTTTGCCTGACTCCGAAACTTCAATATCTTTCTATTTGTCAGTCCTTTAAAAATGACTAGTAGTCTTAAATTAGTCTTTTAAACCTGTCCATGTTACTTACCTCACTTTACACAGAGGACCTATCTATCATCAATGGTATTTACTTTCCCAATAGAACTACTCCTAAACAAACAAGTAATATATTCAACTATATTAGTATTCTGATGTTTGAACACAGTAAAATTTACTTGGAAATACTAGGGTGAGTCAAAAGTTTTGCAATATTTTGGTATGTGCTAGTTTGCAGCATGTATATCACATGACCGAAGCAGTTGAAATCATGGAATGTACCTGCTATGTTTGGTAGTATAGTAGTAGTGCACTGATATGTTTTGCTTTGCTTCATTCTAAGAATGATCTGCAAAAGCCATACAGATGTATTTAAAATGTAGTGTCACGTGATGGCTCACGGAGACGAAGAGGTAGGAATGATACTACCATCCCGTGTTGCTATTAGCGCTTTCTAGCAGTCAAAAAGTGACCGTTAGGAAAGAATGTGGGTCACGCAGATGTTCGCACTTAAGTGACCTTGGGTCGCCGGACATCGGAAGGGGAAAGAAAAAAGAAGCCAAATGATTGGCGGGGGACCCCAAACGGAAGTGGGGTTCCCTTCCCCTCAGCGGAAGTAAATACAAAAAAAGGTAGTTTTTGAGCAACGCTCGTGGCAGGCGGACGATAGCCATTTTTACTCCGGGCTAAAGACAAAAAGACTGAGACACGAAGAACTCCAAAATCCTTCAAGCCAGCATTAAAAACTGTACAAAGTCTATTAGCCCGTGAAAGAAGAGAAATTCTCCAGTGGAATCCCGTCAAAAAAAATAAGATAAGTAACTTTGGGACATTTTTCCGTTACACCCAAATTTTGTTACCACTCTCTCTCTCAATTTGAAAAAGGATAAAAGCCAAGAAAAGACATTTATATTCATGGACTATCCTATTATATATCTTTGACACTTTGAACGCATATATATATATAACCGTAGTAAAGAACCTATATATTTTCATTTTACCATGTGGTCTATGTTATTATTTCATGCTTTCCTTTCAGCTTCTATTTGCCTTATATTATCTTGCTTAAAACTCTCCTATTAATTCCTAAAGTATCACACGGGAAACCGGAGTTGCCGACTACTACAGCAACATTAATATTATTACAACTAAGACCTATAGGCCCGTATTCTTCTATTATCTAAGGGAAAGAAGTTTAGTGGCCTGGTGGGTGTGTGATAGTGTGAAATTTTGGACCCCTTTGCCAGCGGTGGCCAGTCTGGCCCTAAATTATTCCCTCACGTAATATGCCAGTTCTTATCTGCCTGAGAAAAGAACTCTGAACAGGACTTATTTCTGTAGGGGATCAAGTGCCAACCTGCCCCGTCTTCATACGTGCGAAAATAAAGTCCCATTTTGGGATTTTAGTCAATTTCCCCGTCACAGTAGTTTAATTTGGGAACTTAAGCTTTATGAGTTTGAACTTGGCCATAATGCCACAGAAGCAACTAAAAATATTTGTTGTGAGAAAGGTAAACAATAGTTTAAGATATTCTGATGTGGTTGTAAGAACTTTGATTATCAGGCAAGGTCAGGTTAGCCTAAAACTATGGATGTTACATTCCAAGCCATAGAGATAGATCTGGTGAGTAGCACCTAGAGAGTATCAGGCAAGCTCAACTTCTCACATCTGTTTTGTCACATTTACAAACTTGGCAAAATCATCAGGAGTTGCCAAATTGTGCCTCGCTAAATTATGACAAAACTTTCAGCTCACCCGAGTGCTAATGTTGGCAGAATGCACAAATACTATACTGATCCCAGGCAGAGGACTCTAGAGTGGGACTTTAATCTTAGGCAGAGTGCAGAGTCTGATCTGAGGGAGACAGTAGAGCTGCTGCATATGTTAATATCATTTTTATGGGTATTATGCAAGTTATTCATGTAAACAAAGTAGTACAGCAATAAGTTTCGTTTGTATATGAAGTATTCATTTTACCATGTTTTATGCCAATGGCCCGAGAGATCTGGGTTCAATTCCAAGTTGAGTCATACCAAAGACTTAAAAAAATGGTACTTGATGCCTCCTTGCTTAGTACTCAGCATTATAATGTAAGGATCAAGGGTAAAGTGGAGCAACCCAGGGAAAGGAGTAGTGCCATCTCTTACACCTTGATGTAGTAACTATTGAAAAGGGAGCTTTCAGGTCACCCTCGACTACGGTCCCCAATTTTACTTTACTTATGGAAGCACTTATGGCATAACAGTTATTGTCAATGGAAGTGGACTTGGCTATCCAAGTTGAAATCCTGCTGTTTGTATTTCACATAACACTAATACCCTTGGGAGAGGTATGAATTTGACTATTCTTCCACCAGCTATGAGTAAATTATAAGGTGGACAGGACTCTTTAATCTTGGTATGGCAACCAGCCTAGGAGAAGGAAATCTCTGAACTCAAACCAGATCTGAAGAGATATAGATTCAGCCAGGTTATTTCCTACCCAAGAAATGCTAAAAGGGTAGCACTCTCATGACCAAACCAGGTTATAGGATAAGTTTTTTACTAATTTTAATAAGCTGAATGTTTTGATTAAAAAAAACAAAAACAACCCAAAACCCAGCAATATGATGAAAGAAACTAATCTAAATCAATAGATAAAACAAAGAACACAACTGGAATTTAATATAACAGGATTTTGACAATATAGACAGAATATACTAGAGCGAGTCAAAGGTTTTGCAATATTTTGCATAGTTTGCAGTATGTATATCACATGGCTGAAGCAGTTCAAGCTATGGCATACACCTGCTGTAGTATCATGGTAGTTGGTGTGCTGACACATTGTGCATTGCTTTACTCACTATGAGTAATTTGAAAGCCACACAGATGTATGTATAACAATCTAATTCAGAAACTTACGCTTTGAGTTTGAACTGAGCTATAATACCAACAAAGAAGCAATCAAAATTGTTGTGTGAAAGATGAAGGTGTAGTTGATCCCAATGCAGTCATGAGATGGTTAAAAAAATTCCACTTGGGTTACAAGAATCTTGATGATCAGGTAAGGTCAGATAGGTTTAAAATCATGGATTCTGAGGCAGTGCTTTAAACCATAGAGAAAAATCCAGTGAGTAGCATTTGGAGAGTATCAGGCAAACTTGGCATCTCACAATCCCCTCAGGTTTGTTACCTTTATTATATGGCAAAAGCAGCCGGAGCTGCAAAATTATGTTTCATGCTATCGAAATAATTCAAAGATAAAAAAAAAATAAAATAATAAAAAAAAATAAAATAATAAAAAAGATAACAAATAGGAGTAAGACCACACAAAATAATCTGATGGTGAGGCTCCAGTAATGCTGGAGCTTTGGGGAATATGGAGTACCCCTTCATTGCCATTGCTCCCAGGTCCACTCTGGCCTTGAGTGGTAGCACTTGATAGGATTCTATCTATGGGTCAGATAAAACTAAACTGTACTGTCGCTTAACTGAATTGTTTGAAATAGAGCTGTTTTGACATTTAACTGTGTGTAAACAAAAAATATGTACTTATACTAAATTGAATTGTTTGAACTTTTATCAAAATGACTTAATTTGGCATTAAATGACCTAAAAAGAGTTGATACACTGTAAAACAAAACAAACAACCAATATATAAAAAAAACACACACACATTGGACGATAGATAAAGCTTACTTTTTGGTCATCTTGTCTAAAATACGGCGAGACATGTGGCCAGAAAAAAAAGTGAATTATATCATTTTTGTGTATAATATGCACCCCTAACTTTTGGACTGAAGAATCTGGAAAAATAGTCTGTCTTATACATAAATAATTACAGTATATTTCTTAACCCCAAAACAGGTAGAAGGATGTGAAGTATATAAATACATATATTTATTTTAGGATTATATTTAGTGCAAAATGCTTTACTCTCAAATCTTTGGGGAATGAAACTCCTGATTTAAGATGATATCTTAAACATATGCACAATATATTATGGACTTAGATAAGATTTAATCATGAACCAGGTGTTTCACGATCAGATAATTTGGTGTAATGGAATCTTGAAAAAAAAAAAAAAAAAAAAAAAGATGCCTACTACTTTTCTTAATATGTTATATTCAGATGTGCACCCCCTACACATATAATAAAAAAATAAAAATAAAAAAAATAAAAAAAAAGTGGAAAGTCAGTGAAAACATGTTTATAGATAATATTTGAATGTTTATTAATCAAATATTAACAAAACCACCCATGAATCTTGTTTGTTAATTGGATATTGATTAACTATAAGCAAGTTTTCTTTTTGGGAATTCAAGTTACATTGACTGTTTATGTCTTGACAGACAAGGTCATCGCCTACACGGACACTGTACGTGAGTACACACACACACACATTATATATTATCTAAAAAACAAACAAGTACAGTAGGAAAAGACCTGACAGAAGATGAAGAGATGAAATAGTGGTGTTTGCTTGTAAGATATAGTAGTGTCTTGCAAAATCAAAGGTATCATGTAAAGTTTTGGAAAAGGCTTTCTTCATGAGTAGATTCAAAATAGCAGATAGTATAATATGTGTGTGTGTGTGTGTGTGTGTGTGTGTGTGTGTGTAAGAGAATGTTAATTTTAACAGTATGTCAACCTGTCAAGGGTTATTTTATGCCTAGAGGTTAGGTAATCACATTTATATTTACATTTTAAGTGTCATTATTTTTCAAGAGATTTTTTTTGCACATGGACTTATCAAATACAAAAATTTTTTAAACAGATCTATTTGAACCATCAATGAAATGAAATGAATAAATATAACCACTTGATGAATCTGGGGCTACTTTATAATGAGAATGTATTTAATCCCCTAACTCCTATGTTTATATTTACATTTTTTCAATAGTTCTTTGCATGATATTAAGTATTCCAATCTAATACAAATAATTTGCAAACAGATCTATTTGATCCATAGATGAAACCCAAACAGGTACAACAATTTTGGATCAGAGTGGACCTGGAAGTAATGTCAAAACTTCAAGATCTTTAGAACTAGAGCCTCACCACCAGATGCAGTTTAGTGTCATACCCAGGACACCCCTTTTTGGTGTGTCGTGAGGTTACACTTCTGTATGGGATACAGTCAGTGTATTCTAAACCCTGCTTGCTGATAGGAGCCTCACCACCAGCTGGAGTTTAGTGTTATATCCAAAACACTCTTTTCCTGGTGTGTGTGTGTGTGTGTGAGGGGATACAGTTAGTATATTTTAAGCTACACCAACATGGTGATGTGCGTGTACATACAGATTAGACATTAAATATACACATACATATCTAAGAAAAACTAGTAATATGAATGATAATAAACGAAAACACTTCTAGTAAAGGCCAAGAATAGCAATAAAAGTTTTTGTGCATACATGTGTGTATATGTATAAATTGTAATCTAACAAAAAGGTTACTGAATAAGAAATAACCAAAATGGAGTTTGGAAATGAAATGAAAACTTTTATAACATTAACAAAATACAATAGTTGCCAGCAGCATGGTTGCTGGTTGGTTGCGTTCTATGACATATCAACCTTTGTAGGTTATTTAATGCCAAATCCATTTTTATGCAAATAATCAGTTCTATTTCAAACAATTCAGTTTAGCATGAGTACGCAGTTTAATTGTCAAAAACATTTCTATTTCAAACAATTCAGTTTATTCAAAGAGTTTTAATTCAGATAATTCAGTTTAGTATATGTACAGATTTTGTTTACAAACGGTTAAATGTCAAAACAGTTCTATATATAAGGATTCAGTTTAGTGTAAGTACATTTTCAATGCCAAAACAGTTCCATTTCAAACAATTTAGTTTAGCATAAGCACGCAGCTTAAATGTAAGTATATTTTAATTGTCAAAAACATTTCTATTTCAAGCTATTCAGTTTAGTCAAACAGTTCAAATTCAAACAATTCAGTCTAGCGTAAGTATGCAGTTAGTTCTATTTAACCCATAGATATGGCCTTATCAAGTAATTCAGTTTAGCATAAGTACGCAGTTCAAATGCAAAAAGCAGTAAACTTAAGAAATCACGGTTTAGTTCTATTTAAGCCATAGTTAGGACCCTTATCAGGTGCTACCACTCCAGGCCAGAGTGGACCTGGGAGCGATGGTAATGAAGGGGTACTCTGCATTCCCTAAAGCTCCAGCATTACTGGAACCTCACCATCAGATTGTTTAGTGTCATATCCAGGACACTCGTTGGGGGGGGGTTCTTACCCCTCTGCCAAGAAGCAGCCAGTGTATTCTACAGCCCCAGCTGACTGGGCAAGCCAGTGGCACGAAGAAGGTAACTGCTACTAGTGGTGACTACTTAATTAGTATATTTTCACCCTCTCACAATAGCATCCAACATATTTATGAGGAATGGGGTATACCCATTAATGTTCATAGGTAGGGTATATAACAGTATATAGGAGAGTTATTCAATAAATAAGGTGAATTTTAAGCACTGTTTACAAATGAACCTTTCTCAAGGAAATCAAAAGTGATGAGTTTTTCATGTCCTAGAAGACTGTCAGCATGACCGTTACTAACTGCTGCACCCAGACCCTTATCTTTACTGGAAAGTTAATTTTTACTTTATAGACTGTCTTTTCAACTTAGGCTTGTAGTGACACCCCACCCAAATTAAAGAAAAAATTCTTATTTATAGAAGAATGCTTGTATGCCCACACATCATCAAGTGGCACTGAGAACATGGATTTGCCTGACTCTTCATCTATCCCTATCATTCATCACTTCAGGCAGGTTTTCTAAACTACATCCAGTGTCCACACAGAGCTGATATAAATAAGTTCTTGCTGGTCATCTAACACTGGTACATCCATGTGTAGGGATCCACAAAAGAACATCACTTATGAGTTCATCCTTGATTCTACAGCCATGTCCTACATGTTTTCTTTGGTTTGGTTTGGTATCATATCAACCCTTGTAGGTTATTTAATGTCAAATCCAGTATATATATATAAGATATATATATGCTTTGTAAACATAAGTCAACAAAGTTAAATAGTTCCAAGTATTGCTATGTATTACAAACAGAGTGGACCTGGGATTGATGGCAATGAAGGGGTACTCTGCATTCCCCAAAGCTCCAGGGCTGAAGCCTCACCATCAGATCATTTAATGTCATATCCAGAATACCCATTGGGATGCACTCGGTGTATTCTATCGCTCCAGCCAACTGGGCTGCATGTCTTGTCTTATGTGACGTCTATTGATGAGATAAAAACAGCAATAGAAAAGATTACCACACACACATTATATATATATATATATATATATATATATATATAGATAGAGAGAGAGAGAGAGAAGCTAGTAATGTGAACATAATATACATTAACATTTCTAGTAAAGGCCAAGAATAGCAATAAAGATTTATATATATATATATATATATATATATATATATATATATATATATATAGATAACATTATAAAGTAAGCATTTCTATCTGTTGTCATTGGCAATCAACAACAGACTGAGTAAAGGAAAAAAAAGAAGACAAATATTTAACAGGTGAAGCAGGCAACAGCTTCATGCTTGCTGGTTTGAAAGACAGACAGTAATAGAGATAAAACATTTTTATAGAACAGTGAACACCCTTTTTCTATATTTAGTGAATGATCAATGCATGTACATATTTACACACACATTTGTACACTGTATTGCATGTAAGTACATCTCTAAGAAATTTTTATAAAAAGTTAATTTTCTTCGAAACCAAGGAAACAGAATTTCATTAATTCTCATTGAATATAAAAATCATCAAAATAGATATCATTAGATAATAGTTATTACCAAACTCTACAGCATTAAAACTATAACCAAAAATATAATGCTTTATTAGCAGGGATGAGAAGATGCTGATTGTATCCCTTGTAGAGTAATAAGACTCTTTCCAAAAAAAAAAAAAGAAAAAAAAAGGTATGTCTAAACTGGATCTGATGGTGATGCTCCAGTTCAGGAGAGTGTAGAGTACTTCTGTTGCCATTACTTCCAAGACCACTTTGATTCAGAGTTGTAGTACTCATTAGGGTTCCATAGATTTGTTTTCAAATTATTTGTATTAAATAGGAATATTTGATATCATAACTGTGTTCAAAAAGACTAAGAAACGACACAAAAAATGTAAATACAAACATATAATGTACACAATTCCCTAACCTCTAGGCATAGATTAACCCCAGACACGCCATAAAAATCAATTCAACAAAAATAAATAGCGACTTGGCTGGGGTTGTAGAATACACTGACTGCATCACTGCAGAGGGGTAAGATCTCTACCCACAACGAATATTCTAGATATGATTAAACTGTATCTGATGGTGAGGCTCCAGTCCTGGAGCTTTGGGGAATGTGAGCACTTCTTCATTGCTATTACTCCCAGGTCCACTCTGACCTGGAGTGGTAACACCTGTAAAGGTCCCATCTATGAGTCGTTGTCTTTAATTGGAATCATTTTGAGATGAGGCTTCTTAATCTGAGAATTTTATATATTGCGGACTTTTTGTCCACTTCTTGGTAGTTTTTTTGTGTTGTTTCTTCTTTCACTACGTTTCAGCCAAATTTCACCTCTGGCCTTCTTCAGGTGATTTACCACGACCTCGGATAGGAATGATGAGTCTTGTAACCATATCCCCAGTAATTACTACCTTCTATAGTTGTTGTCTATCGCACCACATTTTTGACCAAGTAAACCTCTGGCCGGCTTGGATAGGATTTGAAACCGCTATCTTCTGACAATGCTCACCTGGAACTGTAGAGACTCAACACCTCTATCCACTGCGCCACGGGCCCCGAAGGGAGATCAAGGATGGATTTTTTGGTCTTATAAATCCTTATCTGGTCTTCCATAGTCGGGTCCGTACCGAATTTTTGTAATTGTCTTTAATTGGAATCATTTTGAGATGAGGCTTCTTAATCTGAGAATCTCAAACAAAGGATTAATGTTAAATTGAAAACCATTTAGTTTCCTGGGTATGACATTAAACTGAATCTAATGGTGAGGCTGCAGTTTTGGAGTTTGAAGTGTTGAGTACCTCTTCATTACCATTATTCTTTGGTCCATTCTGACAAGAAGTGGTAGTGCCTGTTAGGATCAAATCTACAGGTCAAATAGAACTGTTCAGTCATTTACTAGGATTTATTATTAATATCAAATAGAATTATTAGGGTTACATATCAATACTTGAAATCATTTAAATGTATGCAAACAAATGATTTATATTAAACAGAATGATTAGCATTGGATAACAAAGAATGAAATCATTTAAGTGTGTACAAACAAATGAGCTATGTTTTGTTTAAAAATGTTATCAACAAGCCTATAATTAATAAGTGTTTGTTTAATATTTTTAAGTTTGTTAAAGGAAGAAAGATTAAGAGGGAGAGATTAGCTTAGCTTTGGAAATAAGTGTTTTTATGATGCTTTATTTATAAAAGAAGGGGCATTCACAATGGAAATTGAGGATGCAAGGATTAAGCATTAAATAACCCACTAAGGTTGATATGCTATAAAGCAAAAACAAAAAATAAAACCAAAAGGGGGTGTGTTCTCATGGTGTAATGGTTAAAGTGATGGCCTGCAGAATTGTAGTAAGTGAGTTCGAACTCCAGTCATGCTATTACATTCACTTTCAGACAAATACTTTTGGGAAAGGCATTAACCCTCTAATCCTCCCAGCTATGAGTTAAATAGTACAACTACTGTTATTTTAGAAGGATGGCCTTGGCATTAAATAAACTATAAAGGTTGATATGCCATTAAATAAAGAAACCAAACCAAAAATAAAATTGCATATGAATGAGGTACACTTATTTTTGGACAGCTAAATATTTATACAAGTAAAAATGTAAAAATCAAAATCATTTAAATGTTTTCACAGACATCTATTTGATTGATAGGTGGCTTCCCAACAGGTATATATTTATTTTGGGTCACAGTGGAACTCAGAGTAATCACAATGAAAGGAGGATTCTGCACTCCCCAGAATTTTAAAACTGGAGCCTCGCCACTAGAGGCAGTTTAGTGCCATACTTAGAATACAAATTTCTATGAGATAATCTTTTGTAGAAATTTTAATTGATGTTAACATTCTTGCTATATCTGAAAGAGAAATGTTACATTTTGATTCATACCATATGACATTATGCTAAGTCATCTTCTATTTATAGCTCACTAAAAGTGTTTTCTTGAATACCTGGTACAAACTGTATCAATTAGCTAATCATAAGGTTGTAATTTGGTTGTTGAGTTGGAACTGAATCAATCCTGTGACTTGGATACAAAATTGATAGTTATTGACACATTTACTGCTTTTAAGACTGAAACCTAAATTGTGTTATGTTCCACCATAGATAAATCTGAGATCAGAATGTTATTGATATATGCTGTAGTCTTTGGTATTCCTTGAATTAATTGGTCTATGATGCATTGGAACAATCCTGGTGAAGAGGCCATTCCAGAAAAAATGGGTATACACCCCCCCCCCCAAAAAAAAACTTTATGCCGGTTTATCATCATTAGTTTCTGTGACTCTTCCTCATAAAACTTTTCATTCAATTTCTTTGGTGGAAACAAATCTTTTAGAATTCTGTACATTTTCTTCCTGATGGTGAAGAGTAAAATTGCCTAGAATTTGCTTTCTAAGTGTCTGGTGAAATATTATTCACTGTGAAAAATTGTTCCAGGTGGTCAAGATAAGGAGAAATATTTCCAGTTTTAGAGTAGTACTCGTCCAAACATCCATGCCATGTCTGGGGAAAAAAAAATCTTATCTTTGTCACCAAAATGATGTAATTGCACAAGAAAGTAACTATAATTAGGGAGAAGTCTCAGTGACATAATGGCTAAATTGCTAGACTGCCACTCCGAAGTAAGCAAGTTTGAACTCCACTTGTACTATTATACTCACTTTTGAACTAATACCCTCGGTAAAAGTATAAACCCCTTTATATGCCCCTTTGATAAGATCACTGCTGTTTTTCTGTAAGAATGGCTTTAGCTTTAAATAGCCCATGAAGATTGATATGCCATTAAACAAACAAACAAACCAAACTAAATTGTGAAAAATTCAATACAAGATTCCCATCAGATGTTAGTTTTCACTCTCTCTCTCTATCCCTATCTCATCTTATCACCTTTTTATTGACAAGTAATAATGGTGGAATTGGTACTTCCATTTTCCTTACTAAATGGCAGAACTGATACTTCTGTTTTTTTTTCAAAACTCAAGGACTAAATTACAACACATAAAGTTGATAGCTTTAATACTCTAGAAATCTGATCTTTAATTATTTACTAGAAATAAAGGATACTAAACTGTGTGAAATTTAGATGAGAAAACAAAGGGCAAAATCATCACAAGTCCTAAAAAAGGAAAAAGAATGGTTTAGTACTTGATTTTTAAGGCTTGCCTCCCAAAAATGGAACTCTTACAAGTATCACCATTCTGGGTCAGAGTGGACCTGGGAGTAACGGCAATGAAGGGGTATTCCACACACCTCCAGAACTGGAGTCTCATCCTCAGATGTAGTTTAGCGTCATACCAAGGACACTGCTTTTTGTAGAGCTCTTACTCTTTTACATGGGGTGGGGATATCACTCTTCTGCAGAGGATACAGTCAGCCAAACAGGACAAAACCTGCCTCATGTTACTATAGAAGAAATAAGAATTTCCAAGCTTGGTTTGGTTTGGTTTGGTTTTATAGCATATCAACCATTGTAGGTTATTTAATGCCAAATCTATTTTTATAAATATAAACAGTTCTATTTCAAACAATTCAGTTTAGCCTAAGTAAACAGTTTAAATGTCAAAACAATCCTATTTCAAACAACTCAGTTTAGCATAGATACAGTTTTTTTTGTTTACACACAGTTAAATGTAAAAAATTCTATTTCTAACAATTCAGTTAGCAGAAATACAGTTAAAATGTCTAACACTTCTATTTGACCCTATCAGGTGCTATCACTCCAGGCTAGAGTGTACCTGGAAGTAATGGATTGAAGGGGCACTCCACATTCCTCCAGATCTCCAGAACTGGAGTCTCATCTTCAGATGTAGTTTAGTGGGACTTTTACTCCCTTTGCATGGAGTGGGGATATTACCCCTCATCAGGAGATACAGTCAGCCTATTCTAAACTCTGCCAAACAGGACAAAACCTGTCTCATGTTACTCATAGAAGAAATGAGGATTTCCAAGTAAGCCCATTGCCCTGAGAGATGCCATGAAGTGGAATTACTTGGCATGGCATCAGAATGACTTAATAGGTTTTGGGAAACATCCATCTTGCTATAATAAAGAATGTTGGAAACACTATCAAGTTGAATGTCACTTTGTGGCAAATTTTACATATTTCTAAATTTCTCTGGAACCATAAAGTAATATCCTCACCATATGTATCAAATTATTAATTAGATTCCAATGAGTACTTGTAATTTTTATTCTTAATTGTACCTAATGACACCTTTATGCTATTTCTCTGCTAAATTTGCAAATATCTGCAATAACAAATAAAAAATGTCAGATAAACAGTGTTTGGGTGCCCCCACCCAAATACACATCTTAGACAATATGAGATAAATAAATGAGAATATCATAAGATTTACTGAAATGTAATTTTCTTCACAGAAACAGCGAGCAAATTGCTATATACATTACAATGAAATATGAAGCTTTTATTACGAGAGAGAAGTTTCTTATTTAGATAGAATCAATGAAACTGGTTCATTCTGAAAATCACCAAGTTTTACTTTCTTTGTTTTGTCTCATTTTTCACTGTAAGTAAATAGATTTTTTATTTATAATAAAACATTTCTGAAAATTAATGAAGTGTCTTTTCCTTGTTAAGTTCCTTATTTCAATAGGTGATTAATCTAAAAAAAAAAAAAAAAAGTTTATAAAATATTCATATTTTTTAAAATTTCATCATCATCCCCAGTTCTGTAATCTGGTTTGAGTCAACAGTGATGTATCTTGGGCAGAACAATAGCCCAGGGAATGCTCAATCCTCTCCAGGTTGATAATGGTTTAAGTTTTTCTTCTCCTAGACCTCAGTATCATGATTAAAAAGCCTAGTCTGCCATACAATTTATGCTCAGCTGGAGGAAGAACAGTTGGTTAGGTTAGGATATTTGGTTTAATGGCATATCAACTTTTTGCAGGTTATTTAATGTCAAATACTGATTATATTAAATATATGAGTTGTAGACACATTTTGTAGAAAAATTTTTTTTAAATAGACCGGAGCTCTTTTTTTGCACACAGTTAAATGATCAAACACTTCTATTTATAACAATTCAATTAAGCATAAGTGATTTTTTTTTACACTTAGTTTAAATATCAAACAGTTCTATTTGACCCATAGATAAGACTTTATCAGGTGCTACCACTCTAGGCCACAGTAGACCTGGGGAGCAATGGCAATGAAGGGATACTCCGTATTACTCAAAGCCCCAGCATTACTGGAGCCTCACTATCAGATTGTTTAGTATCATATTCAGGAAATTTGTTGGCAGGTGTCTTACCCCTGTGTATTCTACAGTTCCAGCCAATTGGGCTGGCAAGAAGTATAGACATATTTAATTATTATTTTTAATTTTGACAAATATCTTTTCTATCATTGTCTTCAATATGTTCAAATTTGAAAAAAAATATTCACTTCTTAAAAAAAAAAAAAAAAAAAAAAAAAAAAAAAAATTTACTGCCCCCAAAAAAATTCAGGGTTTTCGCGCGGTTTTTAGCTGTGTCTGCAGCCATTTTTATCGTCTAGCCATTTTAAAGAATGGGTAAATGTGATTTTTATTGGCTGTAAATGGTGTTTATTTTTATCGTCTCCTGTCATTTTAAAGAATGATTCAATATAATTTTTACTGGCTTTAAACGGCATAAATTTTTATTGTCTTCAGCCGTTTACAAGAACAGTGCAATTTGATTTTTATTGGTTTAAAACGGCTTCTATTTTTATTGTCGCCAGCCAGTTTCAAGACTGCCGTATTTTGATTTTTATAGGCTTTAAACTGCGTTAAATTTTATTGTCTTTAGTAATTTTCGAGAATGATGTCATTTGATTTTAATAGATTTAACGGCTTTAATTTTTATTGTCTCTAGTAATTTTCGAGAATGATGTCATTTGATTTTAATAGGCTTAAACGGCGTTAATTTTTATTGTCTCTAGTAATTTTCGAGAATGATGTCATTTGATTTTAATAGGCTTAAACGGCTTTAATTTTTATTGTCTCTTGCCATTTTCGAGAATGATGTCATTTGATTTTAATAGGGCTTAAACGGCTTTAATTTTTATTGTCTCCAGTAATTTTCGAGAATGATGTCATTTGATTTTAATAGGCTTAAACAGCGTTAATTTTTATTGTCTCTAGTTAATTTTCGAGAATGATGTCATTTGATTTTAATAGGCTTAAACGGCGGTTAATTTTTATTGTCTCTAGTAATTTTCGAGAATGATGTCATTTGATTTTAATAGGCTTAAACGGCGTTAATTTTTATTGTCTCTAGTAATTTTCGAGAATGATGTCATTTGATTTTAATAGGCTTAAACGGCGTTAATTTTTATTGTCTCTAGTAATTTTCGAGAATGATGTCATTTTGATTTTTAATAGGTTTAAACGGCGTTAATTTTTATTATCTCTTGCCATTTTCGAGAATGGGTGCAACTCGATTTCTATAGGCTTTTAAACGGAGTTAATTTTTTTTTATCTCCATTAATTTTCGAGAATGATGCAATTTGATTTTTATATGTTTTAAAAAACGTCTATTTTTTCGTGACTCCAGGCATGTTTAAAAATGATTCAATTTGATTTCTATAGGCTCAGCCTATAGAAATCAAATTGAATCATTTTTAATTTCGGCATAAATTGAATCATTTTAAATTTCGGTATTAATTTTAATTGTGTCCAACCGTTCTCAAGATTGGTGCCATTTGATTTAAACAAAAATTCAAGTAATTAATAATCATAATCGTACTCATTTTATTCATATTTCATTTCATGATCGTGAAACTTCTAGTAACGGACTTTTGTCCACCTCTCGATTGTGTTCTGTTTATATACGGCGTTGCGATTGCAAAATCGAAGTTGTAAATCATCAAATTGTTTTCCATACTTCTGGGTGTATTTCGTCGAGGTCTGCATCTTTACTGTTTTAAATTTTTCTAAGTACTTCTTTGAGTTCTTCTTGGAGTAAACTATTCCAGTTTGATGTCTACTTAGCAATTGATAATTTTTTAGGGTGAGTTTTCTTGGAAATTCTTGAAAATGTTCTTTCCATATTTATATTGGTTCTTCTTGGCTGGCAGCTTTTAGTTTTGATCTCAAGGTTCTCTTTCTTTTGCTCACTTCATTTCAGTCTGCCACGCTATTTGTGATTGTCTATCTTCTACCGAGTTTTTTATCTTGTTTGATCTGACCTTGAATATATTCTTTTTTGTTCTTTTTGGTATGTGTACAATTTTAAAGCTTTATAACTGCTTTGTTTTTATTTGAGACATAGGGTGCTCTTTTGGATATACAGCAGCAATCCAGACGAGTTTTCAACTACCCCTATTCTTGCTGTCCATATATATATATATATATATATGTGTGTGTGTGTGTGTGTGTGTGTGTGTGTGTGTATGTGTATAATCCGAGGAAAATAGTCTAAGGTATAGGCTATTAAGTAGTGATCCAAGATGAATAGGAATTTCCAGTTCAGTGCCTCAATATCAACGGCTATCGAATATATAATTAATTTCAGATAAAACATATCGAAACTCACATGCAGAGCTAAAAGATTTTTTCATGAATTTAACGGTTTATATATATATATATATATAAGTTTAAACGAAAAAAATTCAATTCGGCTGTTCCATTATAACTTTATTTCAGGTCTATAAGGATGACCTTCATCAGATGGAATTAAATGCATTTATGCTTTGAATACGATGTAGACCACCCGATATTTGTCTTTGCCTCCCCACCAGACAGGACTTGACACAAGGTCAATGACCTGAAGGTCGATTATAGTGGGGTTTTAGGGGAGGGAAAAGTAGGGCACGAACTGAGGGTCGAGCTCTGCTTGACTTTGCTGGTCATCGACCCACTTGGTGCAATGTGGGCTTGATGAGCCTAGCTGGACATGGAACCAAATCTAGGTCCAGGCACGTATGCCTGATTACAGCTTAAACTGGACAGCAAGGTCCAGTGCTATACAAGGGTGACAAAGCTGTCAATGATGCAGCTCGCCCACCCGAAGGTTGCCCAGCCAAACTTGGGGGCCTTTCGGCCTCAAGTCTGCCATGGAGCATTGGTCGTCCGGCATGGATGCCAGATAGTCCGCCGAACAGTCAGCAAAATTACCGATGTTGACACCTCTCTTCCTTATATAGATAAAGAGGAGTTAGTTGCGATAGGTTCCTTAAATAGACATTTAGTTAAATCAATATTAGACTACATAGACTATATTATTGAATATTCAAAATAGATATTAAAAGTAAAGTTGACGACCCTAGTCGAGGGCGACCAGAAGGCCCCCTTTTCAATAATTACTAAACTGAGATGTAGGGAAGGGCGTAACTCCTTTCCCTGGATAGCTCCACTTTAACCTTGATATGTACCTTATATAGCTGAGTGTTAAGCAAGGAGGTATCAAGTACCATTTTTCGAGTTTTTGGTATGACACGGCCTGGGATTAAACCCAGGTCTCCCGGACCATTGGCGAACACTCAACCCACTGGGCCAATACTTTTCGATATTCACCGTTTTTTTTAAATCAATAAAAATTTAAACTATAAGTAACAGGTTCTTTAAGATAAAAAAGAGGAAAGCATAAAATTTCAATCTATTAACATACAATATTTCCGACGGAAAAAAATTATATTTTTATTTTTTATTTTTGATATCTTTTATTCATTTATTTTTCTCTTGTCGCCGTAAGAAAGGTAGAGGTGTCTACATCTTATTCAAAGCATAAATGTATTTAATTCCATCTGATGAAGGTCGTCTTTATAGACCTGAAATAAATTTATAATCGAACAGCTGAATTGAATTTTTTCGTTAAATTTATGTATATATATATATAATAAATTATGGCGTACGAATCAATCAGGTATATAAGTCGATCTCAAGATTTTTAGTTCAAAATTCTGGGTTCTGCTGTATAGATTGAACCCTAAACACAGAGTAGGCACCTGTGACGTTGCGGTTAGTGT